>OZ038002.1:4366029-4396029 GCA_964035705.1 Porites rus
ATTAGGATTCGTCTCCTTTGGTCCGCTTGTCTGCGGATTCGCTGTCCGGTTTTTCATCTTCCAGCTTGCGTTTCTTGCTGTTTTCTGTCGCTCTGGAGTCAGGATTAAACAGTACCACGATAGACGTCATGTTATCACAACCTGAACCATCTCCACTCGTGTCTGGTGCTAAACAAGCATCTAACAACTAAGGAAACAAACAAAAGCAAAAAATCTTACTGTAGTAGCCAAAAGTTGAGCTTCGATTTTACTCTAACATGCGGCGCTTTTTCGAATAACCGCGGTAAATGCTGTGGGAATGTTTTGACTGTTTGACCCTGCAAACAAATATTGCGAGAATGCTTAGGAATGGCTTTAAGGCCCAGTTCAAACGACAACCTTTTCATGTACCGAACCTAATCCCTTCAATAAAGTACATTAAGAGATCGACGTTTGAATCAGTAAGTCCGACATGTCCAATTTGGGTCAATCCATGAATTAAGATCGAGTGGCCCACATGGGAATTTCGACTATGGGGCGAATTCGTTTCAAACGTCGAACGTCTCATGTGCCGAATCTAATGCATAAATTACTAAAATTTATTTTGACTGGTGAGCGTACAGTAGACCACTTTGGGTTGAACATAGTGAAAATCAGTTGGGTTCGACGTCCGAATAAACGGTCAAACTTGTATCCTTTGGGTCGACCAAAAAAGGGGTTTAAGTTCGGCACAAGAAAAGATCGACGTTTAAACTGGGCCAAAGGATACCATCACAAGGAGTGCGCGGAACATTCTCTAATAAGGCCTCGGACGTTAGTTGCTCACATGACCAATGAAAAATAAAACCTTCAAGCTATATTTTCAAGTTCTTCATTTCATTGGAAAGATAATGAAAAGAGCATGTTTAAATTAGCAACAACGCTAATTTTCAAGGGAGAAATTTTATGCACGTTTCAACCTTAAAGTAAAAGCTTTTTTATGGAGTCGACAAGGCCTTGCCACTTACTTAAAATATCTATCATTAACCTCTTTCAAAAGAAAAGGGCGCTTTATTATAAGGAAGGCTAGAAAGAACATAAAACATTAATCACAACAGAAACTTTAAGAAGTATAATGCGTAAGGAAGAGATTTTACGAGGGTTTAAGAAATTCAAAAATTACAAGGGTTTGTGTTGTAAACCTACTGTAACGTGATAGTGTGGCAATGATTGCCCTTCTTCCCATGTAAATACTTCTAATTTGCGACGGCCGGAGCAATAGCACCATTTGAGATATAAGCCCCCAAAACAATTACACATTTTTGTGCTCTTTCTATTCTTGCTAACATTTTTTTTCCAGAGGGCATTGTTTTCGTGTCTACAGAAACTACATCCCGTGATGAACTGTTGCAAAAGGTCTGACAGGCCTTTTGGCGAGAACTGACACTTTTACCTCTTCACAAATCTGAGCAAGGTTGATGTGATTTTTCTGTCTTTGTTCTCGTAGACGATCTGATACAAAGTCCACCACTTCTTGACTTCCTTTCACATTCCTGTTGGACAAAATACCACTTAATGTTCATTGCAAATATAGTCAAAGTACTGAAAAAAGACGAATAATTTTGTGTACAACTACACTGCAGAAACCAATGAATTCCCAAAGTAGCATATAGACGTTAATTCACTCCACAATAAATCACCCTGCGATCAGAGCCTCGGCCTGACCTTCTGAACTTGTCAATCTTGTTTGCTCTCGTCAAACTGGTTTTTGTGAGCGCAGGCATCCATTTATTGCTAAACCGATGGTCCTAACTGTACCAAGCGCACAGCTGATTACGCTCGGGTTTGACACTGCTGCATCCTAGCAACACGCAGTGCATGCCTCACAAAGATCTTACTTTCTTAGGTACCCCAAAATCGAGCAAATGAAAGAAGGGTACAGCTTGCAGGGTGAAAAAAAGTTGCTTAATACACAACAAAAGGACTAAAACATACGTCCTATACTGCTACTTGCATTGGAGTTACTTTTCAGAAATCAATCTCCATCATGAATCGTTAGGCCCGTTACTTCAAAAGCAGATGGCACTTAGTTGAGGGAGAACAATAGAAATGGAAAACTAATGAACCGAACGCTTGAATTCGGCAAGCGTCTTGAACTTTGTTTTACTGTTAAGAAATTGATTCCAATAGAAATTGTAAATATTCAAACGAAAATTTTCGTTCTAACTGGAGGGCTACAAATTGTAGATATATCTTCTTATGATACTTAATTCGAGAAGATAGCAATCAACAGAATCGTTACATCGGCGTAAACGTCTGCGATCTGAAAGAAAGTTTATTGAAGACGATTTACCTACCATATGCCGTCACAAGCAATAACCATAAATTCATCAGCCCTGAAACGGAAATGTTTGGTGTTAGTAACCGTGCAACCTAAGCTAGGCATTCACCCCAACACAGCTTATAAAGACGAGTCATTTTACACCCAGGACTGCTCAGTGGAAAAACTCGAAAAGAAAACGGAAGATGGGGAAAGGAGGGACAACTAGCACGAGCATAACGAGAGTTTATTAGAGACTGCGGTCTGGACATTTAGGATTTAGTTTAATAGCCACTCTCAAGACCCATCATGGACTCGCAAGCACCCCTTTAATGTTAAACTCTGTTTCAATATTACATCATAATTTTGCATTGTACCAAAACATCGTCGCTCCCTCGGTTGGTAAAACGTTCGCTATTCACAAGCTTACGATTCTCAGCGCAAAGAAACAAATTAGACAAACACACACAAGAATTACAGAGGGCTGACAAATCTCTACCCGTCTGTTTCCGAAAGCAATGCTTGGCTTCCTTAACGATTTGAATAAAATCGGGGTAAAACGCTTGGGATGGGCTGAAAATTCCTTTCCTTGAAAAGCAGTCTTATGCACATTTGTTGCGGCAGGTGCAGACTGAGTCACGTTTTGTCTTAGCCGGTAGATGACAAAGCTTTCATCTTCGTCCGCATTGTAGTCATATGTTGACAAATAGTTAGTCGCAAAAAAAAAAAGGACAGGTTTAAGAAAAACAATGCAATGCGAATCCTACTTGACTTACTCTGTAATTTGTGTTTGTCTAACATCCGGGACTGCTGTGATTTGCTGCTCATGCGCAGATAACTCTGTTTGTAGTTTATAGCTATGGTCACCTGAAAAAAGTCAAATAAGAGCCAAGTAACTGAAACTGTTGTCTCCTGTAACGTGTACAGCATATACAGGAGTGTTGTGTACTGTTTAAAAACGCGCAGGAGTGTATTACCAGGTTTTAAAACTCTCGGTTTCGCCTCGATTTTTTTTTAACCTGATAATACACTCCTGCTCGTTTTTTGAACGGCTTCAAAATCTCTGATACAGATCATCTCATTCTTGGACTAATATTTAGATTTGGCGTTATTTTGGCCAAAAAATTGGACGTAAAGTTTAGCCGTGTCTTTATCAGATATAAAGACGCTCATTAAACATTATTTTTTTAATTCTTCTTTATGAATTATTAATGAGTTTTTAAAACGACGTTTCTAACGCCAGGCTTTGCAATTGAGCGGTGAAAGGGTTAAAAAGAAGAGGTCGAGAGTCCTCTTTTAGTTGCTATGGTTACCCAACCCCAGCGAAACCTCCTTCACGACAGCCTTGCATTAAATCAAGCCACATACCTAAAGCTCTTGATAAATTTAAACCCCCATTTACTCTTCCTTCACAAGTAACCTTTCCACCAGCTTTGTGGATTCTATTCAGCTCATGTTCATCCTCCGGTTTGTGATCCGTGGACATTTCTAGAGCAATGCCGTTCCGACAAAGCACACAGCGCGAATCTCCAACATTGGCAACCGTTAGTTGATTTTCATGTAAGACAGCAACAATAGCTGTAGTTCCGCTGTCGTAGCCGACCTACAAAGATCAAGAAATAATATACTGATGAGGTTTAGATCTGTGCGAAAAAACTTCCAATTAGAGGAACGAAAGCCACTTTCGGATCACTTTTTAGACAAAGTATACTCACATCATCCAAAGCTTTGTTTGAATATGTGAGACCGTTGAGGTACCATAAATGATGTAATAGATACCCGGGGAGATAATTAGATTTTAGGAGCCCAAGAGAGAGCGTTTAATAGATAAGAGGCGTATATTCTCATAATTGTAACAAACTCCACGAAACTATTATGCTTTCGGTGAACATATCCCTACAGTAAATAAACAGAAGACTATCCAGTCCATTTGTTGATACGTCTAGGTCGTTCAGTGATCCATTTTTTTTTTTTTTTAAAGCTCAACTTTGATGGCAGAATGCTTACCGTGAACTTGTCATTGAACAAGATGTAATGCGCTAACTCTTGTTAATCAAGCAAGAAACTGAATAAATTGAATGATTTTGCTCTATTTCGCACGATTTCCTAGTATTTTGGAGAACTGTCATAATGGCAAAGTTCCTTTTCTGTTGTATTTTCTATGTTAAAAACCCCCTTTGCCTCGATTGCATCTGCAGAATTCATCATAAGAATTTTCACTTTGAAAGGATGCACTGGGGGCCAATTATCATCAAAACGAAAAGAACAACTAAATCTGCCACCATTTTGGAGATAGATCACTTTAGCTTGGATAAGGAGCTGTAAGCAGCGTACCCAGAGTTTGGTCTGGCCCCTGCTTGTATGCTTCCCCTCCCTCAATACAGGTCATGTAATGCTCTCAAGGGAATTCAGTATTTGTGTTCTTATAAATTATGCATACACATGCAGGTGAGTGCACACCAATATAAAACAAAATCATGCGTTATTAAGTCCTATAAAGTTGGTATCTCAATGCCTCGATACAAATAATAATTGCCCCTACCCAATGTTGAGCCTTCGTATGAGGCGCTTATTAACTGTTCTCGTGCAATCAAACCACTTGACCCCTCTACACTTGAAATTCAAGGTTATGACAACTTTTTTGTTAGCGTAATAATACTCACTTCATCTGAACTTTGAAATGGTGCTCCATCCTCATCATCGTCGTCGTCATCATCATCATCGTCATCATCATCATCATCATCATCATCCTCGTCTTCTTCATCACCTTCTTCCTCTTCATCATCAATAGCTTCATCATTAGGAATCTTTTCTTCATTTTTTTCGCTTTCATTTGTTGCCTGCTCACCTTCACTGGTTTCTTCAACTTCTTTTTGCTGCGTTTTGTGATCATTTTCACTTTCTTCTGTATCTTTCTCCTTTTCCTCCTTTCCATTTTTCAAACTTCCATTGGTGGAGTTCTCAACTGAATCTGAGCTACACATACCAGCTTTTATCGTGTCACCATTTTCTCTAATGGCTTCATCCTTTTTATCATTCTTGGAGCCTAAAGAAAATGATGAAAACAAGTTAAACTTTGTGAATAGTGTCTAAATGTTAGCATTTCCTGAATTTTTCCCAGTTCAGCCAATGATTTGCAAGACATCTGGAGATTTCAAAACTTGGTTATGGGTTGACAACTTGTAAACCAGTTGCACATAGTTTGACAGTCTGCCACAAGAGCATTGATCCACAATAATCGCTGGAATGTAAAGCAACTTGAGCACAAAACAAGATGCATAAAAACTATCTAGCGAACTCCAGGGGTGCACTGCAGGTCGCATGCGAAAATGAGTGAAACCACAGGCAACATTGATTTGGCACTAACATTGCTTAAAATTACACCTAGCCAATATCATTTAGTTATTAAATAATATTTATTATATTTTATGTGCTGCGTCACTCAATAAACGGCTGAAATACTCAATGCAAATACACACAGAGCAAATAAAAATGGCCCCTATGCATGACTATGCCACCATCAGATGAGTAAATTTCACCACCTTGAACTTTTATGCATCAGGGATGCAGGACGCAGAGGTAACAAAAGAACGCTTAAGAGGCCAATAGCTTCCCAACAACTGATAGTACCAGTAACTAAAGAGAGCTGATAGTAAACTAATTTGCTATCATTGCTGCTGGGATTTTTCTCTCCTGAAATTAGATGTTGATCACCCAAATTTGAAGAAAAGTCCACGCAAGACAATTCCTATTTTATCAATGACACACCATGCAATGTATCATCATTACCATTAAAGCACTGATAACAAAAGCTTCTGATTCACTAGCAGTTTACTGGAGGTTCTCTTGCCATACAGTACATACCAATTTCATTCTCTTTATTGGTGCCAAAATGATTGTTTTCCTTATCATCAGCTGTACTTTGATCCCTATCCTCCGTCCACTGTTCTAAAAGTTCTCCATCATTGTCACCACCTTTTGCCTTTTTCATCTGCCACATCAGAAAAACAGAAATTGGAAAAAAAACAACAACAACCTTCATATTATAATAGAGTAAAGAAAAACAAAGTTAAACGTTCATGTGCGACCACCTCTCACAAGAACCACCCTCCCATACGACTGAGAGTCTCTTAGTTTGTAAAACATTTTCCCAGTAAAGGCTAATAGTTGGAACCTCTCATAAAAGAGTGCCCCTCACAAGTGACTGAGCCCACTTTTTGAGGAGACGGTTTTATAACTTTCCATTGTTTTTAACCTCTTGTAAGCAACCACTTCATGTATGATCTGAGATCTTTGTTTGCTGTGTGTACTATAATACTACAGTTGATGTAAAGGGTAATGCTGGTGTAATCAAACTCAGTTGTTCACCGGGCTGGAGCTTAAATTTTGCCTGCCCAAGGCAACTACTTGCTTGTCTTAGTTATTGATTTAGTTGGAGGATATCTTGCCTGGACCCTTATTGGGCAAGTAAGTTTCCAAAGTTACTTGCCCAGTGTGAAAATCTACTTGTCCCAGACTACTGGACGCGACTCATATCAAGCCCCGGATATTGATTTATCCTGTATGGATAGCACTATCCAATGTTTGAACAACTGGGGCCTGGCTAAAGTGAGGCCCTGTGAAAATAAAGTGACTTGCCCAAAAACACAACACAAAGACAATTAACTCAGACCTCCCAATCTGGAATCTGAGGCACTAACCACCAAGCACAAAAACTAGAAACTGGCACCACTGAGAGGGTTGAAAAACTGTATGTATCAAGGATCTTCGGAATGTTTATGGAATTAACGATGAAAACACTATCGGGTATATTACCACAGGTAGCCCAAGCTCACTAACCTACTAAGCTAATTAATTATTCATACATCAACAACTTATAAGATGTTGTATGAGAATCATCCTATTACTCCAAAATTGAGTGAATTTTGGCAATGTGAATGATGGAAAATGTGCATTATTTATCAGAACATCTGTTTCTGGCGGAATTTATTGCTACCAAGAGCGAACCCGGTCAATAGAGGTTTGTCAACCTTTTCTTCTTTTCTCACTACTGTCATCTGGGTAAAAAACTGTTGTTTAAAAAAGGCATCAAACAGTGCCTAGGAGGTCTGAAATGCAGTCAGAACACTAAGAAAAACTAGAAAACACTAAAGGTAAGCTTCAAAGCGATATTTAATGCACATTTTGCTAATTTAGTGAGCAAAGAATACTTCTCATACAACCCCTTATAATTTTCTTGCTGTATGAAAACTTAATTAGCTTATAAGGGTAGTGTTGTTCTCGAGTTCTTGACATCCTAAGAGGTCTGAAACGCAATCAACACACAAATAAACATTTTAAAAAAATACTAAATGCAAGCTTTAAAGCAAAAACTTAATGCATGTTTCGCTCAATTATGGAGAAATAGGGTAATTCTCATACAACGTCTTATAAATTGTTGCTGTATGAATAATAGTAGCTTAGCTTAGTAGGATAGTGAGCTTGGGCTACCTGTGACATTACAAACTCAAAATGAGTTGCTCTCAAGCTGGCTTGATTACCTAAATGGATGGAGTGTTGCATTCATTGCAAGCAATATTGCATGCAAGCTTTTAGCCTCAGAATTTAAAAAAAGATGAATTAAGGTCCTAAAACAGCACAAAGATAACATAGGATAGGATCAGAAAACTGAGCACTAACCCTTTGTCAGAATAGCTACCCTTAGAACTTTATCAACTCCTCTGATAAAACCAAAATTTGTGGTTCACTGCCCCATTGACACTACACCATGGTTTCTATAGAAACCAAATCCTTTATTCATTCACTAAAAACCTGTCATGTTTTTTTCTTTTTTCCTCGGCACTACTCACTAACCTCTTTCATCTTTGCCAGCAGCTCATTCAGTGGCATCATTGCTTCTTGTTCTAACATCTCAAGGTCTTCTTCCTCATCCAGATCCTTATCAAGTCCTGCCAACTCCTTCAACTCTGCAAGACCCTGATAAAATGGACACTCCATTATTAGACACTTATACAAACTTTAATCCTGGCTCCAACTACTGAATAACAATAAGCCTCCCAAGTTATAGACCCGTCTACCTGTAATCAAAAAAATGCATCCAAATATAGACCCCCCTCCACATATATCAACGTCAATTTGATTTATTATGATGTTTTGAAGCCTATTAAAAACCAGTTAAGTGCAAAACATATTTTAATCATCACTGCTATAGCTTGTTTCAAAGCACTGTCTCTATTCCAGTTATGAACCCTCTCGGGTATACAATGTAAGCCCCTCCATTTATATGCCCTCCTAAAACCCCCTTACAAAGATTTATAAGTCCAGGGCTTAAAAAGTGGCAGTTTATGGTAAGTTGAAAATAACAATATTACTGTCCTTAGGAATGATTCATCTTCCACTCTCCCAAGTGAGCTGGAGGTTTAATAGAATTTTTTTATCTTTTTTATCTTTATATTAATAGCTGACCTTTTCACTGATAATGAGCTGGTCAATTTCCAAGAAACAATCCACCATTGACTGTTTAATATCTCCTTTCTGATAATTATCTGTGTTCTTTAGCACTTCTGGCAGTTTCTTTGCTACATACTGGGCTACTTCTGAACCTGAGATATCATGAAATTATAAAACAACTGCTTTAAAGGAGCTCTGTCACGAAATTTATGAGATAACCATAACCACTCAATACATTAAAAGATGGTGTAAATGACCCAGCAAATAAAAATTATAACAGGAGGCAAAGATGGACAAATTTGAAGAAGACTGTAACAGTTACGCTAACAGTTTTTAAAAGTTCATTTTTGCTGTTTGTAACATTTGATATAATGATTGGGAGGTAAGTTTATTGGACAAGAAGCCAGTGATTTTGTTACCTCTGCGTCCTGCGTCCCTGACACACACAATAATTCGTGGCATGCATCCCATAGGATGTAAAGACAGATAGATTGATCTGAAGATGTTTTTGCCCGCCTGTTCGTGTGATTTCTGTGGCTGTTGTTTAAGGGTGCATATTTCTTTTAGTCTTTGTTTTGCTTTACAATTGAATAGATGGAGTATATTCTGTATTTCAGTAAACTGTATAAAGAGTTCTGAAGTCTGTCTCTAGATTAACTGTCTGGTTACATAAAGAACCAAGCATTTTCAGTTTAGGACTTGCTGTTTTTTAAATGCCGTGGCTATATGACCGGTGACCGGCAGCTAATCTAAACTATCATATGTCGATTAAGACATGTACATGTCAAGCGATCCTGAAATGCTTTATAGATCTAAAGTCTAGTGTTTGGTTTACGCTGGGCTCAGAAGACAAAACCGTGTTTTGTGACACTTAGACCTTTTTTCAGCTCGCCTGCCGGTCAAGGTTTTCAAAACACTAAATGGCAGTCTCAGTAAATTTCACAAAATGGAAAGATTCAAGCTAATCTGAACTATCATATGTCGATTAACACAAGTCAAGCGATCCTGAAATGCTTTATAGATCTTAAGTCTAGTGTTTTCCAGAAGCAGTGGCAGGGGCGGATCCAGGACTTTTTTTAGGAGGGGGTGCACTCGTCTCTTGCTCTACTTCAACACCAATAAACCACATAGTTTTTTTTTTGCAGAATACCAGTTGTATTAGAAAACCGCAGGTCATCTCAGGGGGGGTGCGCACCCCCTGCACCCTCCCCCAAGATCCGCCCCTGAGTGAAGACTTTTTCCGCCGGTTTTCCGCGGAGGCCATACGAAAGGTCAAGAAGTTATGACGTCAAACGTCGCCTGTCACGCCATCCATTGGACAGAAAATAGTAACAAACATCCAAAGACTTGAGACCAACAAAAACATGATATAGAAATCCCACAAAACTGGCTAGTTTGATCAGGATCACCACTTATGATAGTTCAGAACGGCTGAATTTTTTTAATTTATGAAATTTACTTAGAATATGGGACTACCGGGCATTTAGTGTTTTGAAAACCTTGACCGGCAGTCGAGCTGAAAGAAGTTCTAAGTGTCACAAAACACGGTTTTGTCTTCTGAGCCCAGAGTAAACCAAACACTAGACTTGAAATCTATAAAAGCATTTCAGGATCACATGACTTGCCTTAATCGACATATGATGGTTAAGGTTAGCTAAAATCTTTCCATTTTGTGAAATTTACTGAGAATATAGGACTGCCAGCCATTTAGTGTTTTGAAAACCTTGACCGGCAGTCGAGCTGAAAAAAATCCTAAGTGTCACAAAACACGGTTTCGTCTTCTGAGCCCAGCATAAACCAAACACTAGACTTGAGATCTATAAAGCATTTCAGGATCGCTTGACATGTACATGTCTTAATCGACATATGATAGTTTAGATAATTTAGCTAGAATCTTTCCATTTTGTGAAATTTACTGAGAATATAAGACTGCCGGCCATTTAGTGTTTCGAAAACCTTGACTGGTTACCGGCCATATAGCCACAGTGTTTTTTAAAACTGGGACTCATTGGTTATGGACAGGGACTCATGAGAAAGGTATATAATATTCTAATGCAAGCACAACAGCTAGCCAGTCACGACTGATGAGACACCGTGCAACTTAATTAATCAAGTGTACTTGTTCACTTCGAATGGTGAACTGTCAGGACACTTGAAATGATAAATTCTCAAAGGAGGCCCTGTATTCTGTAGCTTGCACGTATTTGATTACATTGATTTCACAGACATGAACTGCAGTTGCCGTACATTCATAAAGCGTGATGAGGTGTTTGCAGACACTAGATAGTTAATGAAAATATCATTTAGCAGTTTTTTAAGAAATCTACCTCCATGACCATCATAAACCGCAAAAAGAGTAGAACTGTCGTCAAAATCCAGCTCACAAGTATGAGCATCCTAAAAATTGAAAAAATCAAATCGATTATTCAAAAGACGATTATTAGAACCTTAAAAGTAATAGTTGCTTTTTTATCACTATAAAACAGCTTAGGGTCTGCATTTCTTTGGTACAAAATAACGTGTATATACCTTCTCAAAATCAACACCATACTGACAGCCATCTACCTGCCTGTTAAAGCCCATTTCGTATAAAAACTTCAAGCTTATGTGTACGATCAAATGATCGCAATCAAGCTCAACTGTTATCTTTTTAATACAAAGTTAACGTTCCAGCCCTTTGCCAAATAACATGTGCATGTTCTTCCTTTGGAACGCTGGAGTGGATGGGTTAAATAGCGAAACAAACACAATTTGTTTTACTTGAGTGAAGTCTTACATTGTAATATCAGCTTTGTGATAATTTTTACCTCCATCGTGACTCGCCAACCCTGCATGCATGAAACTCCATAACGCAGCCTTCCGTTTTCGCTACCATCAGATATCTTCTCTATTTTTGGCTTCGCCAAGTATGCTCCCATGTTCTTTGGAGAAAAAAATATACACAAATGGCTATTGTAACTATACGGCCCCACAGATGAAAGACTTAAAAGCTCTCGATTTCACATGAGCACAAAACTCGCGGGCAAAGGCAAAGATGCGCTCGAACTTCCTGTTTTGGTAATACTGCTGGCTGGAGTTATTGAATGTTCATAAAATGTAGGCACTGGTTAGGGTCGGGGGGTGGGAAGGCGGGGAGCGGGGAGCGGGGGAGGGGTGAATAGTCGAGGCTGGAGGACTGGATTTCCCGTCTGTGCGCCTCCGACAGAGAGAGGTCGGCAGAGTTGTTGTTATAGAGGACAGTCGTTATAGAGGGGAACAGAACTGGATAAATCGGTTTCTGGCTTGTAGCTTCACCTATTAAAAAAAAACAATACAAACGTGCGGCATTCAATTATGCACTAAACCTTCTTCCCCTAGAACGTGCTTAGAGCTAACTTGCGATCAGGGTGGACCTTGTTCTCCTTTGGGACCTGAATTACCCTCGCCTCCAAAACAAAAAGGGAAGAAGGACCGCCTGATCGCAGGTTGGGTTAGATCGCGCGCGCGAGGGTTAGCTGTCACGCGCGCGCGTTAGCGAGTTTTGATTGGTCGGTCAGTCCCAGTGTCCAACGCGGCAAAGAAACTGATTACAACATTCAGTTTTTCGACCATCTCCCTAGGAAATATGCCGCCTGATTCAAAAGATCTTTCCTCTTTGAAGGAAAAATCGTCTTCTTATCACAGACTGCAAACTGCAGACTTTGAGGGAATGAAAGGCAGGTATCTTACTCCTGAAGAACTGAAAGGTTTTGACAAATACAAGGTAAGTGTGTCAAGCTTGAGATTATATGAATTTTGAAGGTGATCGATCGCGCGGAAACTTTTCAGAAGTTTGTAGTAATCTTCTAATTTTTTTGCATCTGTGTAGTACAAATCAGAAGATACTTCGCCTATATCAATCTACATAACGCATCCATTCTGGAATTTCATCGTCGAGGTGAGCTTTTAAACACATAGTTGTCATGTGGGGTATTTCGGTTCAACTTAGGTTAATCAAAAGCTCAAGCTTAAGCTTAAGTTTTAACTTAATTTAAGCTTAACTTGTAGTAGATTTTTCAAAAAGGTTATTCAAACGCGCCAGTGACCAGTGACAGTCCTAAAAGAGTCGTGACTACCACATTTGTTAGTTAACAGGAATGAGCTTGTAAAAAGAAATCTTACAAACTTCACTTCCTGGGGAGTGGCACGAATGCAGTGTTGCTTTGTCTGAGATTGCCAGTGATTATATATTCAGTGACCGCGGTGCAAAACGCTTATCCCTATCAGTCAAGGTTTTTGTGCATTATAGTCTTTGTTTATAATTTGTCTTAGAGTGGTCACACAGTTATCAATCATGACCTTTGACCCCACTTTACAGCTTCTAATCATGAGGGAATGGTTAGTAGTGTTAGTAGGTAACAACCACTATCAATACAACTTGTCCTTGCACACCAAAACAACTCCATAGCTATTGCCAGTGGGCAGCGGCAAGCAGTTAAAATGTTGTGGTAAATAACAGAGAGATTATTGTGAGACAAAATGATAAACAAAGGCTATCTGTGGGTTCAAAATTTGACAAAATCAATGGAATCTATTAGTTAGAGGTTCCATGCTTTAATTCTATTCATAGTGATTCCTGCAAGTACCTTTTCTTTTGCTGGTAAATAGAATACTACCCCCCCCCCCAAAAAAAAAAAAAATAATAATAATAAAATAAAATAACTCATTATTATTATTATTACCATTATCATAAACAATGAGGAGCATGTGTATCCACAGGCTTGCTGTGCATTGCATGTAAAACTAACAATATTTTCTGTATCCTAAATTTGCAGTTTTTTCCTCGATGGCTTGCACCCAATGTCCTCACATTTAGTGGCTGGTGCCTCCTGTTTATGATCTTCGCAGTGACAAGCTATTATGACCCTCATTTTACTGCCTCATCTCAATCTGATCCAGAAAAGCATTTGCCATCTGTATGGTGGCTTATATTTGCAGTGGCACAGTTTATTGCTCACACACTTGATGGCTGTGATGGTAAACAGGCACGCAGAACAAACAGCAGGTATTGAATTTATCTCATAATATATACTGAAAAATTTGTTCCTGTTCCTACTAACAGTGCGAATACTGTAAGTCTTAGTGATCTAACACATGTAGATGCCCAGAGTGTCTATTTATTTTCAGAAGCCCAAGCAGAGGCGTTTAATAATAAAATAGAGAGGCTTTTATTCTCATAACTCTAACAAACTCCAAAAAAACTTGTATGCATTCAACGAATATATTACCAGATTATACAAGTTAATAGCATACTGTAGTCCATCCATTTATATGTCTAAGCTGTTTAGATCAATGTGTTTTTTTAACTTCACCTTTCGATGTCAGAATCCTTACCTTGTGCAATGCATGAGCTCTTGTTATTCAAACAAGAAACTGAATAAATTGAATGGTTTTGCTCCTTCTTGCTAATTCCTAGTATTCTGGAGTTTATACTACTACATGAGAAGTTTCTGCAATTTGATTGGCTTAGAGCAGTGGTATTTCAGCTTAATTTGAAATATCTACTTGGGAAAATTACAAACCTTTTGTGGGTAGTAAGTATAAACAAATAATAGCACGATTTGTATGTGATATTTAGCATGAATACCACTCGTGATATTTCAAAATTGTCTCAAATTTCACTCACCAAATGGCTTGTGAAATTACGTATAACAATTTCGAAATATCACTCGTGGTATTTATGCCAAATATCACTGCAAATCATTCTATTACCTATACTAACTGTCATAAGGGCATCTATTAGACAGGAAACGTTTGCTAGAGTGGGGTGTCTAATGCAAACTTGAAGGCATAATGGGGATGTTTATTAGACAAGAGGTGTTTATTTGAGAGTGGACATCTGTTAGAAAATATACAGAAATCAAAATGTAATACAAGATTAATAATTTAGAAACCTAGTCAGAAGCATGCTGCTGACCTAATATAATGGCTAAAGTATGGTTATCAGTCTTCTGACATTTAGTTCGGTGACTAGAACATCTGACCTTTGTTGAGTTCACTTTGTTGTAGTGTTTTTCATTTTTATTTTTTTAAAAAGGAAAATATAAACTCTTGTGACATGATGCACAAGTACCTGTTTATGACATTCTTCTTAATTACATACTATATTTTCAGTTCTCCTCTGGGTGAATTATTTGACCATGGACTGGACAGCTCTGCAGCATTTCTTATGGCCATCAGTTTGTTTTCGCTGTTTGGTCATGGTCCTCACAGTGTTACTCTGTGGGAACTTCATTGCATTTTGTTAGCTTGTTTGTTGGGATTCTACACAGCACACTGGGAAAAGTACAACACTGGTACTTTATTTCTGCCATGGACATATGATGCAAGTCAACTGGTAAGATTGATGTTGACAAGTGTAGTTGTTAGGTTAGACTGATACTGTATCATTCATCTACAGTAGAAACTCGATCCAATGAACTTCTACATGACATGACTTGTATATTTTACAGGTCAAATTTGATTTCAGTTAAATTTGATTTAACCTAGGGTGATTCTCAATTCCTTTGTCTGCTAGCCCTAAGAGACAAAGGAAATTGAGAATCAACCGTAGTTTAAAACAATTTAGCCCGAAATCAAATTTGACCTGTAACATAACAGAAGTATGTAAGAAGTCTCTGTTTTATTAAATTTACGCCCACAAAATATCGAAAATTCTTCCCGACTTTATTTGTAAAAACAACCTATTTTCAGCTTGTTTTTAATTTTGAGCAGACGTGTAGATAGATAGGTAGAGATAGATAAATCGTTTACTGTGTAAATACTTTGCAGTCGTAAAACTGAATTGCGTATTTTACAAATAACATTAGTTAAAATATAAAACTAATTACCATCATATGAATATAAATACCTTGTGTAGTAAAGCTAAAAAATATGTATAAAATCTTACAATAAAGTCGACTTCTTTGAAACTTTAAGAGCTTTATGCGCAACCCTGGGACATGGCATAAACAAAAGAGTGTCTTAAACATTCCTTATGCATGGGAATGTGGCAAATTATATAACTTTGACGCCTTAAATTATAGATGGATTGTTTTCTTGGTGGCAGCAGGTGGTATAACTTATGTCCGGGATTGATAACAATGGAATCAAACAATTGTCTACATAGTCCGTTGTGTCTATCTTATAGCGCTGGCAGGCCTAGGCTGTCAAGGCATTCCCGATATGACATGGCAGGTGAAATTATGGAAAGCGCTCTTTTCTGAATTCTTTCTATATCCTCATTAAGATAAACCGGGAGTGCATGATGGAAAACCGGAGTGCAGTATTCTAGTACAGGTCTGATTGTTGTACAATAGAAATTTACAATGTCATTAAGTGGAACACGAGCCCTTTTCAAGAGAACAATGAAATACAGGTGCTTATTTGATTTCTTAATGCAATCTACAATATGATTGTTCCATTTCAAGTCACTGGATATCGTAACACCTAGTATCTTCGCACAGTCGCTGACAGGAAGCTCGTTTACAATTACCACATTTGGAGAGCATGGTATAATGGCTAATATATCATGATGGCTAAGCCAATCAGAGCTCTAGAATTGCATTATCCAATGATTCAGTTTTTAATAATAATATTATTTAACATATTCTTTGTTTATTGTAGATTTTAAATTTTTCTCTTTTAGGCCATTGCCTTTGTATACCTGTCAACGTTTATCTTTGGAGTAAACATGTGGAAAGTTGAGATAGTGGAGGGCTTTCCATTGTGTCATGTTTTTCGGTGGACAGTATATGGTATGTCAATAAAATCATTATAAATAATATTAATAAATATTCTTCAATTAATGAAGAGGTGCATGGAAAATGGCCGTTGAAGTGACTTGATCTTATGACAATTCTCTATTTGTCTCAAAAGTAAATGAAAGGCAGTTTGAAAGGAGAATCTAGCAGTTGCTTTTGGTCAGAGATCAATATTATTGGGCTTTTATGGCACTGATTCACTCCTTCTGTTCTGACATGGTATTCAGATTGTAAGTCAAGAACATCTCAATTGGTTACACTGTTTGATCCCCTATCTGTAAGATTGTTGAGATTGAGTGATTAACATTATTTTCGTATAATGGGCAGCCCTCTTGGTTTCAAATGTACTTAGTGGCATCTCTCCTATGCTTCCTCTTCTTAATAGAGATACTTGGAGTCATAGTTTATATTTCCATTTTCTTTGTAGGTTCCTCTTTCCTAACACTTTCTATGGCAATTTACAACTTGTACAAGTAAGTTTAATTACGTGTAAAATAGTACGTGTCTTCTCCAGTTATTTTATTTTTTCAACTTGTAAAAGGGACCAGTTCCCTATAAAATTCATTGACCCCACTAGATTTTTGAGTGATTTAGACTGAAACTTTCCAAGTTACACTCTGTACAAAGCTCCACAAAGTTGGAAAATTTTAGTGACATGCATTTGTATGGTGGGATGTAACCTTGTGCCCTCCACCATACTAATGTATACAATTTTGTGACTTGGTGGAACTACATCTTTGTCAGTTTTCAACATATTCCTCAAAAATGGTAACTTAACTAAAATTGAGATGCTCTTTCCAGTGTTGTGGATGGCTTTTTGCCTGCTACGTAGCTACACGTAGTCCAGGTTAAAAGTTTGAAAAAGCGCTAAAAACTAAGGTTTATTATTATTTTAATTTTATTCATTGGTCAGTGTTGTACAGTTGTTCAAAACACGCATGATCAAATTATGAGTGATGGAAGGTTCAAATGGGAGTTATCAAATTGCATTCTGTGCATTCCATTCATTCTTAAATGAATGCTAAATGAATGCTTTGGCTACAATGTACATACATAAATAGCCTGAATTTCGTCCAATTAGTTCGAGTCGCTATTACTCCCTCGGTAACGTGTTGCTGAGAGGAGGAAACAACTTGAAGTACTTGGATGAAATTTAGGCTACCTACATACGATGCATGCATAATAATAACCTGGAGCTAATAGGACTGCGGGCTCCTCTTGTTGCTTGCAATTATTAGAAAAGTGAGGATTGATTACATGTATTAACACTTCACATTTTAAAGTTGAAACATTTTTTTTTTCCACTCAGGGCTCGCATATCTATGACAGACCGTGGCTTATCATTCATGGAAGGCTTCCTTCCCATGCTGTCATTTCTTGTAATGATTTTTCTGTTTTCTGCCTGGGCTTTCCTGTCTCCTGCTGGCATCCTAGACCTTCAACCACGCCTTTTTTTCACAGCTATGGGAATTGTCTTCTCCAACATGACAGTGAGTAACTAAGAAGCTTGTCAAACAAGAATAATCCTAAATCAGTAGATCAAGATGCCACTAGATATTAGATAAGTTAATTTTGATACATTGTTGTACAGTTAAGCCTCAGTGCATAATGATCACACAAACCTTGATAAAATAGACTTCTCGATTATATATCGTCTCAACTATTTGCTATGATTTTCAGCTGGCAGTAAATTTTTCACAGGTCACAGTCATTTTTCAGTTAATGTACAGTGATGTATGTGTACCAAAACAAGCTGCCAATACGAGTAATCACAGTCGGGTTTGTTTGTCCTCTCAAGTGAAGACACAATAATAATTTAGTCACGCAAAATCTACAGTTCAAGTTTCAACAAGTTTTACTTAGTTATATGCTTTCTGTGAGGACATCTATGGTTGCTGCTGTATCCAGAACGTAAAAATGATCACTTCCACACGTATCTTGCCATAATCATCTTCAAGATAAGAGTTCGTCATTTTATATTGTCTAGAATGAACAAACTCAACCACAGTTTGGCAGATTTTTATCACTTGTTTGCCTCCTGAGAAACCTTGTGATATTGCTTTTATCCCATCAGTCCTCAAGTGTAAGTAGAGATGGCAGGCATGGTGAATAAGATCTATTTATCATACAGCACGCATCCAGACCCGCAATCTGTAGTCTGGATCTCGCTTTCAGCAGAAATAATATCAGGGAAATGAACAGGGGTGTTGAGTGCATTGTTTTTTTTAACCTTCCCAGTGCCGACTGATTGTCAGTACAATGAGCAGTCAGAGATGTCAGCCGTTCAATGTTATGTTGTATCCTGTCTGTGGCTTTTTACTGATTGTACCATTCATCAGATCAGTTGAAATTGAAGTGGCCCTTCTTGTTGTCTACACTGCTGGAGTAGCCATTTTGCATCTTGATTATGGCATATTTGTGGTAAGTTATGACTGTACTGTTGGTGTTTCCATTAACCCCTCATTGATTTGCATTTTCTGATTCATACTCTTTGTAATTTCTTGTTTTGTTAGAATTTATTGTATCCCACAATTTTTGCATAAGGAAGGTCAAATGACTGGAAAGTGCAAAGGGCCTATTGATCACTACAGAAAATTTCTACTTCTCATGGCCTGCTGCATATGTTGGATTTTTGAAAACTACATTTTTTGTACACATAACATCTGACATTCTGTGCGGATAATTCCTCATTTGAATGCCACAAGTTGGCAGTTACAGTGTATGTTATGATGTGAGGGCTTATGCAACTTTGCTGTAGCCAAATAATCACCAACAAAAGAATGTTTTGTTTATTAATATTTTTGTTATATTTTTACTTTTTTATGGGGGCAATATTTGCATTAATTGTTAAAGTTGCCAATAGTGCCCTCAGATGTGCAAACAGCCAGTGGCAGATCCAGATCTTGAAGGTGCGAGGGGGCTCTCTACCTGAAACAAAGTAACCAAAGTAAAGAGCATGAAGAATACATTAATCATTGTTAATATTAGGTCTTATATGGGTAAAGTGAGAGAGGCATTGTATTTTGAGGCTTATTTCTTCTTTCACAGGTTCGTGAACTGTGTGACCACCTTCACATCAACTGCTTTTCAATCAGAGGATCCTGATGACAACAGGATTTAATCAATAATTATATTATTAATTAATTTATCTATTATCTATTAATGTGGAAGAAGCTCGTAAGGTCAGTTGGTGATAAAGGAATATCAAGGCTGTGCTCTAAGAAAAATTCTAGGGAGCCCAATGCTCTGAACCTGTGAAATCCAGGGTGGGTACCCAGCAAATGATTTATATGTAAAGACTGAGATTACCTAGGCACCCAAGAGCAAAGTATAACGGCAATAGGGAACTGGAGCATAGCCCTGACTATACAAAGATGTAGATTTCTTGCTTTTCCCTTGGCTGACAGAACTCCTTCTGTGGTTGTCATTATGTCACTAAAGCCCTCATAAGAGAGACAAAGTCATCTAAATATTGGAACATACAAACAGGCAAGCTTGCTGGAGATGCCTGGTGGGTAATCGTACCTAGATTGTTTTGCTCACTTAAATCTTGGCTTTTTCGAATACAGGCCCAGTAAAAGTTTTATTTGTGAGTACAGCCAGACGGTGTACTGTTGTCTCCAAAACCTTCAAATGTATCTTTGAAAAATTCAGATTCCCTGCATGGTTTGCATGTGAAATCTACAGTAAAAAACCTAACAACTGAATTATCAATTCGTGATAAAATCTCTTAAAATGTTGGTGTAGATTACACTGACAACCAATGAAAATCAACCTAGACAGTAATAATTTTTGACAGGTAAACTCAATGATAGGCTAGGCATTCGTGGTGTTGACATTTTCTTTAAAAACAATCATGTTGATTTCAGAGGTGTAGCTAGCAAGAGGCAAGATGAGATTTTAATCCAAATTTGTTTGTTTGTTTTTCAAACAAAAAATGTTTAGTTGGTGAAAATAATCCTCAGTATAACAAGGTCTATTTTCTTTAAGAAAGAACTTAAAGCTGAAAACAGTGTTTTTAGACCCCCTTGGTGGATTTCTTATTAGACAATCACAGGTCTTGCCTTGTTTAAGGGTCTTGCTCTTGTCTAAAGGATGTTTATTTTGAAGAGTGATAAGAGTATAATAGGTGTATTTGTTTTTTGTAACAACAAAAACCATTGTTAAATTTGAAATTTGTAGAATCGTACAGTTATATGGTAATAAATTATATTATTATTTTAATAGAACTGTCACCAAAGTTCCTATTTATAATTATGACCAAATGTACGAATGGCACTTGTAGTTTATAGAATGTTTTATTTAGACTGACTTAATTTAGGTGCACTTAAGGGGGTTGGGTTGACAGGATTTCAAGTGCAACTCGTTGTCATGCAGTGATTTTGTTACCTCTGCATCTTGCATCCTTGACACATAGAAATCCCCAAAGACAAAATAATTCATGGCATGCATCCTGTAGGACATAAAGATCACCCAATTGATCTGAATGTGTGTATTTTGTTAAATTATCTCGTTTGTGTAATTTCTGTGGCAGTTATTATGGCTGCTGTTTAACGATGCATATTTCTTTTAGCCTTTGTTGCGCTTCAAAATAGAAAGACTATATTTTAATTTCAGTGTACTGTAATACAGAGTTTTAGAGTCTGTCTTCAGATTAACTGTTTGGTTACATAAAAGCAGGACAATTTTCAAATTTAGACGCATTTTTTTTAACTACACTGTAGGACTCATTGGTTCTGGACTGGGACTCATGATTTTTCACAAGAAAAGTCCCAGGACTCACCATAATTATTTGTAACAAAATCACTGGTCATGGTATAAAAAGATTAAATTTGGAAAAAATTGAGGTGTTTCAGACCAGTAAATTAAACTATTATTTTGTGAGCTAAGTGAAAAGTTAGGGGTGGCAATTGTTAAACTCTGAGACTGCTGCAGAACGTTAGACTCCAAGATGGAAATGATGACACAAAATCTAGACCTCAAGAGTGTCCAGGGCTTGAAAAGAGTCCCTTCCAGTAGTCTAAGATTAGTAGATTTTCTTGCTGAAGTAACTTTCAACTCTCACTTACCCAGTGGGCAAGGTTCCAAAAAATGTGAGAGCTGCATGCCTAAAGGACAAGCTGGAATTCAAGTTTTTTTTGAGTCCTGGTGTCTACCTTTAACTTGGACAAACCAGTTAGTTCACAGTTTGGAAAAATCTTATGGTAAACCAAAGTCAGGAAAATTCTTTTCAGGGTTTGCTCTTCTTGTTGCACAAATTAGTCTCATATTTACCAAGAAACGGGTGTGAAAGTCTGAAACTCGTGTCAAAGCTGGGTTTTAAGAAATACAACATGAATGTCCATTGAACATTCCATCCAGGAAGGACAGTGAGTGGTATTCTGCCATCCACAAAGTAATAATGAGACAATATTATTATCAGTTACTTGTACAAACGAAAAGCTGCCCAATGTAACTTGAGGCTTGTGTGTTCCTATCCTTTAAGAGAAATTGTACTTCAAAATAAAATTCTGGCAACACACTGTGGATTTAATTTGTCTGTCTTTTATTACTTTCATAGACTATTTTAAATTTTAAAACAAAGCATGTTTTTTTTTTTCTTGCCTTAAGCTTCATGCCTCCCTCACAATTCACACTTGCCTGTGAAAACACATAAAAAATAACATCTGTTCTGCTCGCTACTAATATAGCTTTCTTCCATACTACATAAATTTGAATCTGTATCTAAATGGAGTTTAATAATCTTCCACTTTGGAAGCGAAGTCTTAGTCATACATATTTATTTACCAAGGGCAGAATCCTGATCTACCATTGATAATTTCATCAGCAGCTTGAGCTGTACCACTTCTCTGTCTTGAAAAAATATTGTATGTTGGACATGTGTTGTAACATGGAGCAGCATTCTTGGTTTGAGGGAGACATTTAGAATGAATATGAGTTTAATCCAGCAGTGTGTCTAACCAATATCAGTAAAATTTGTCACATGGTGCAGAAACTGTTGTTGGTTAGCTGATTTGTTCATGGTGTGGTGACATTCAAATGAATGTAGTTTTTGTCATTTGGTGAACACACCAACAAACTACTAAACGTCCTTGTGTTGATTATGGATTGGAGGCTAGGTATCCATTGAGGCTTGGGAAAGACCGATCTCTATTCTGGTGTTCAGCCTTGTGAGTTTGACTTGAGCTTAACTGTTCAGTAGAAAGCTTGTTATGTTGGTTTCTTGGAGTTATAGACCTTTACTCCTGTTGCGTCTTTTGATGATCGAGCAAACTTCATAAGAAGAGCATTCAGTGACTGTCCAGGTGCCACTAGATTTCTGAATAGAAATGATGGAAAATAAAGTTGTCATAGGAACAGTGTACTGCGAAGTGAAAATATCGAGTGAGAAAAAAAATAAGACAGTCAAAGCTCCGGTAAGGGACTGGTCAAAAAGTATAGGGGTGGGGGGGGGGGGTGGGCCGGAGCAGAGAGGGGGTGGGTCATGAGGTTTTGAGCCTTGTGCAAGGGGTGGGTTGTGCAATTTTCAGCTACCCTTAGGGGGTGGGTCACCCTATTTTATTACATAGATAGGCACTAACTACTAACGAGACAGTTGACTACACTTGTTAAATAAAACACAGCCAGCTGGAATTATTGCTAAAATACTCACAAACCTGTTGTGCGAGAAAATACAAAGGGTGACAGGCCGCACATCTATTCGGGCATGGAACCCTCTGTTAACCTTTTTTTTGGCTCTAACGAGCATGTCCTTTAATGATTTTACTTTTTTGTAAGGAAATGTTTGGTGGTTCTTTAAGAATTTATTGAAGTTATTGTTGGTTTTGTATAAGATTCCAGTTTTTCATTCAAGCCTCCTTTATAGTAGACTCTAAGGGCTGGTATTGTGTCATGAATGACAATATTTCTTTTTCCTCCTTGTTGTTTTATTCTAGGAGTTTAGACTCCCTTTTGTGAATTTTATTTCTGATAGTAGGTTCTCTATCAAAGATTGTGGGTAGCCTTCGTCCATCAAGGGTTTTTGTTTTTAATTTGAATTATTTTCCTCAAAGGTGGATTCTGAGGAGTTTTTTTGTAGGATTCTCAAGTCTTCTCCTTTGACAAATCCTTTTTTAACATTTGGAGGGTGACACGAGGTGAAATGTGTGTGCAAGAAGGTTTCGGTTTGTTTAAAATGTGTCTTTGCATCAAGGATAGATTTTTCCTTGAATCTTGTGCCTTTGTATACAAGCGTGTTTAAAAACGCAGTCTCAGTGTCAAATTTTTTGGCCCTGAATTTTGCTTGTTCAATGAATGCTTCGATGTCTGGTTTACTCATGTCCCATAGGGAAAAGATATCGTGTATGTAGCATTTCCAAACTGTTGTTCTAAAGACAGTTTTACTTAGAGTTATTGCTTCAATATATGTCATGAAAATATTGGCAAAGGAATCAAAACTGCTGTCTTTGTGCCCATTGCAGTTCCATGGTTTTGTAGGTAGTGGTTTCCATTGAAGTGGAAGAAATTTTCTTTGAGG
This sequence comes from Porites rus, assembly GCA_964035705.1. Classification (NCBI taxonomy): domain Eukaryota; kingdom Metazoa; phylum Cnidaria; class Anthozoa; order Scleractinia; family Poritidae; genus Porites; species Porites rus. The sequence goes on from OZ038002.1 coordinate 4,390,034, forward strand.
ATTAATCTAAGCATTTCCAGCAAGCAATGTGTCGGAATGGGTTGTCTTTTTAGAAATTTTCATATGCTTTGTGACAGACAATTTCAATATACCCTTGTTTTGCTGTATATTTGTGTCAAGACTCACAACATCCATGGAAACAAGAACTGTTCGGTTTTTCACATTTGTCTTTTCGGTGAAAGGTATGATTTTTGTGATTTTGATATTGGTTGTAGCAGTGTATCAACAAATTTTCTCAAGCACAGAACAAGGTTTTATTGGATTATTAAGAGGAAACCAAACATCCATGTTTTAACTAGGGGGTGGGTCATGCAATTTCCAACCTTGCTTTAGGGGTGGGTCAGTCATTTTTGTGCCGAAGGGAGGGGGTGGGTCATGTGTTTTTTATCAACCACATTTCCAAATGCTCCGGCCCACCCCCCCCCCCCCCCCCTATACTTTTTGACCAGTCCCTAAGTGGCCACCCAAAATGCAAAGATTTAGTGGATGCTTACGGGAATCAAACCACGGGTTCGCATCCAAAAAAGTCCTAACACATCTACATTTTGGCAAATAATTCATTGCATGCAATTTCTGATTGACCATATATGTAGTTCCATGTTGACACTACAGGTTCTTTGTGTACTAAGTAGTGTAGTATAATATACAGCGAACATTATTAGAGATCATTCATGCCTCAGGCAGTTGCTTACAGGAGGATAAAATCAATGAAAAATTCCACAACTGTCATACAAAGAAGTAATTGTGGTCACTTGAGATAGGTGGTCACTTATCAGAGGTTTCAATTATAATAATATTGTAGTGATTTGACGGGGGTAGTTTTGGTGTTTTGGGTTGATTGCATATGGGAGATCTATGGTCACTTACAAGAGGTGGCCACACTTGGAAGTTTGACTGTATTCACAGAAAACATTTCTTAAGACTAAAAGGGAATAAGAAGTTCAACTACAAAATGCAATTATAAATTTTAATATAAACAATGAATTACAAATAATCAAAATTAAAAAAAGTATTCCTTGAGTTTTGACTCTAACCTTATATATGGCTCTATTTCTTCAAGTGTCCACTTGGGTTGCACTTTAAACAGTTTCATAAATCTGTTTAGAAGACAACAAAAAAATATTAATGATTAAAGGTCATTCCTATGAAACAGAACCTGAAGTAAGATGTTTTTCAAACTTTACCTACTAGTTGTGTAACCGATGAAACTGAAATTTAAAATGGGAGAGGGGGAGGGTCCTTCACACTCATAGGAGTCAAACCTATGACCTTCTAGTTACAAGATTTAATGGAGGCAGTGTGACTGAGTGGTCAGGGCGTGGGACTCGCAATCTGGCAGTTCTGGGTTTGAATCCTGATCTCCCACTTACTGGATTTGTTCTCGGTCGTCCCGAGTTCAAATCCTCCGCCACGCTTGTAAATAGTCAACTGGTTGCCTCTTGCCAGTTGTGGTTTTTAATCCATTGATGTTGTATTTGAATTATTTGTTTCTATGTATTTGAGTGGAGCGCCTGTAAACTGGCTGGATAAGCTAAGTATAAACAGACCTTTAAAACCTCATTTTTAAAGTCCAGATGCTCTACCACTAAGCTACAGGAGACTCAAGGGAGCTAAGGCCACCAATTCACACTTAAGGTAACTTAAGTTTATCAGTCTTGAGAAAATACTCTCCTTTCTATCATGAGTGCAGTCTCTACCCACTCACCTCAGTGCTGGATCATCAGGAAGTTCTGATGCAGGGAAGTGCCAAATGACAGGAGGAATACTCTTCATGTCTGTTAGAGCTATACCCTAAATGTAAAAAGAGAGAGCAATTTTTGAACTCCCATAAAAAATGGAAAACCTTAGGGGCAAGAAAAAGCGTCAATTTATACACTTGAGGGAGGTAAAAATTGTACTATTAATTTTGAATGTCACTGTGACAGACTATGTTGTTAGCCAGCCCGTGTAGCTGGAAGTGCCTGTTTTACCGGTAAGGTTTAATATAGTGACTCATGTCTTGTTTATTGTTAAAATTTTTGTTGTGTTTATATGAGAGGGCGGGCTGGCCGACTTACAGAGACCTGGGCTTTTTAATTAGCAACTGGGATCTCATCAAGCAGGCTAACCTGCCTACTTATGTAAACACAATAGGCTGAGTTAGCAACAGAATGGGAACATCAGTTGACGACGGGAAAGCACACGGAAAGGACTAAATGCGACTTCCAGTGCCCAATTTGCTGCTCTGCCATTGGTCAAGCCAGTTGTTTGATTTGCGCGTGCCATTGTCAACTGGCGCTCCTATTCTGTTGCTAAATCGGCCTCACAAATTTATGAGAAATTAAGGAACAAGTTGAGCCATCCTGGTGAAGCAGGTCAGTCCGGCTAACCAGGCTGGCTCACCTCATATAAACAGGCCCTTATAGTGGGCTGAGAGAAGGTGTACTTTAGAGGAGGTTTCAGTGAATTTTAGTCGAGAAAGATTTGACTAAAATGTATTATTAGGGTAATCAACTGCTCAAAGATCTGCAACTGTGCACTATGATTGGTCTGAACCAACACTATGCAAGTGGACACACACCATGGGACATAACAAAGGAGATTATACTTACTGATAGATGTTCAGATTTTGCGTTCATTCCTTCTGGAACACTTTGCTGCCAAGACTCCATAAATTCATGGTAATTAAACTACAAAAAGAGTCAGGACTGGTTTGTTAAATGTTTATTATAAATACACCATCACTTCATACTTATAGAATCTCCCAATCACCTCAAACAAGGTCAATAAGCATTATCCGTTCTTACCCTCCCTGCTTGTCTTAAAAGATACTCAGCATAAAATCTACATATCTTGTCTTCTAAGAGTCTGTAGTGAACAGTGCCTTCACCTAATAGGAGAATTAAGAAACAGGATAAAGGAAACCAGCGAACAGATATTTTGTGCACAATGTTAGCCTGCCCTATCCCATTCACCTCAGAAGCTTGACCTTTCGTATTGTCCAAAAAGTCACAGATTTCACATTAACTTTTTTATGACTCCTTAAATAGTTTTTCCCTAGTCTGTTAGAAAAAATAAATTGGTTAGTCATTCACTAATAGGCTTGAACAACATTCACCTTTGTTTGAGTGAACTTCAAAAACTAACTAATAATTTATAAACAAAAACAATAATGAAACTAGCGTTTAATGGGTTTCTTTATATCTGATAAAGACACGGCTAAACTTTAAGTCCAATTTTTTGGGCCAAAATAATCCCAAATCTAAATATTAAGTGCAAGAATGAGTTGATGTATATAAGAGATTTTGAAGCTGTTAAAAGAAACCCAGATTCATAGGTGTAAAAATTCTCGGCTTCGCCTCGAGTTTATAAACCTGATAATACACTCCTGCTCCTTTTTAAACAGTACTTAACTATGGGGTAATAAAATTATTAACCTGTGTCTGAATCCATGTCTGTTATTTCACCATAGCAATTGAGACAATGCTCAAGAATAATTCTGAAAGAAAAAAAAATGAAAGACAGGAAGTAATTTCACCTTCATCTATGGTCCATTTGAATTGAAAGATTCATCATTTTCTTCACTGCAGAGAAGATCAGTATCGGGGAGGAAAAACAGATAAGACAGAGACCATGTCATGCTTTATTACTAACAGTTTTTGGCAGAAAGGCAGCAACAACTCTGCTGCTTCATAATGAAATAGACTGTTATCTCTTGTACCTTGGTTCAAGTTCTTCCAAAATATCACAACATTCTTTTGCTGGTATTGCTTCATAACTCCAGTCTTTCTCTTCCAGTAAAGAAAGGATCCTTACCACCACATGCTCCTTGTAGTCAGCATCTAAAAGGCGCCAGTGACCTAACAAATGAAACATGAAACAATAATGTATGACAGTTTACTGTTCACTTAACCATTAACATTTTTAACTTTCTTTTGCCAGCTGTATTTAATTGGAGCACTGGGCAAGGCTTGTGGTTCATTTTTCCTCAAACATTATTTGGACAAAATTTGTATTTAGTACAGTAAATGATTTGAATACGTGACTGGGTACTTATTTCATTTTCTGAGCAGAAATGGAAGCACTAATTCGAGGGGGAGAGGCAAAAATTCAAGCCTTTTCAGTATGTAGTTTTGTTGTGACCTGTGATGTTGCCATGACAACTAAACTGAAGAGATTTGTTTTAAATTCTTTGGAAAGAATTGAACTCTGTCACCCTACTCAATGATGTAGTTCTTTTGTGATAAAACTTAGTGACTGCTATGCATGCTGTTCAGTATAGTAGGGTCATGTTGGTAAAAGGAATCTACTGGATGCATCACTCTTAAACTTGGGTGAAATAAACTCACCATCAATTTCTAGAGCCTCCATTTTCATTAATGCATCAAGAAGCTCAGCTTTACTTGCCTGAACTTTGGAAAGTAAGTCTGAAAGGGTGTACTGAAAAAGAAAGAAACATTATATATAATACTAACAAGGGTTATTTGGGAGCCCAATTGCCTTCGCATTTTCTGCATTTTTTTATTATTTGTGGTGCCCTTCAATCAGATCCACATATATCCGATATTAATATCAACTAATTTGTCGACTGAGGTGATGACTGGTACGTCGGTAGACATGCCCCATAACACAAAAGATCCAAAAAATGTTCATTGGGAATCATCATGCAATGCCCAATAACATACCCAAATTCTCTAAATGTTGGAAAACGTACACGCTGTACATGTAAACACTTTTGAGATCTATAAAAATGTTATTTGTCCTGTCAATAATGTATTCTAGGGACAGAGTACTCCACAGAGAACAGATCTTGAGTCATAAAGAGAAGCATTAAAATAATGTGTAGGCTGACAAAAGTCCATGCAATCATGCTGCACATCAAAATAATTGTATCATGTTGCTGTAGAAATCAACAGCAGCAAATTACAGTCAACTCCCCTCACAGTGGACACTGTAGGGACCTCGAGTTAATGTCCTCGTTAGCAAAAGTCTGTAATGGCGGGAGTTTAAGTCAGTCAAACGTTGGCTATCTATTTTTGCCTGGGATTAAGCTGCCATCTGTATTATTGGGGTGTCCATTATAACATGGTGCCCACAACGTGAGAGTTGACTGTATGTACAAAAGTACTTTAAAGCATGTCTCAGTAGTCTTTTACTGACACATGAAGTAACACACCAGGGTATTTCTGTTTGTAATGTTTTCCTCTGCTATGTCCTCAAGATTTGTTTCATTTTCTGGTCCTTTGTACAAGTTTTCAGAGAGAAGATACTTGAGCTTCTCCAGACGCGGTCTGCTATGTTTAACCTCAAAGTATGTTGTATGACAACTGGAAACCTGATGAAAAAAAAATTGATTTATTTGGATTTATTTGGTTTATTAGCTCTATTGAATACCATTACGTCCAGGATTGAACCCTGTTACAAGTATTTTAAAAATGAAAAAATTTGCAAAGCTCCAAGAAAACAGTTGTATTTTCTCTATGTTGTCATCAACAGCAGTCTTAGCCTCTCCTGTCAACAACCATCTCTATTTAGTAGTGATACTTTTCCTAAGGATTAAGCTACTTGTCAAAGGTTCATTCATTTTGTTCAGTAGTAATATTTATACCTAGTAAATAAAACTAACCTCCCTGAACACCAGTGGAGAGACTTCAGATTGGAATTCTGCAGAAAAAGGATCTTGTCTAAGATTTATTTATTTGCCACAAATAATAAATTAGACAAAGGAAAAAAAAACTATAAAGAGAAACTACTGTTTTTTAATTTGTTTGGGTTGTTTGCTTGGCCCTGCACTTGCCCTTTAGTTGCCCTATAAATACCACTGAAGAAACCATAAAATCATTTTATGGTTTCTATATTTATATGGTTTCTTCATCAGTATTTATAGCACAACTAAAGGGCAAGTGTGGGGCTAAGCAAATAACCCAAGCAAATCATAAGACACTAGTTTCTCGTTAAAGTATTTCCTTAAAGTATTACTTCAGATTAGCTAAATTCATGGTTAGTCATCCCCAGCC
>OZ038002.1:4398529-4468529 GCA_964035705.1 Porites rus
GGGATTTTGGAAAAAATTAGCCTGGGAACTGGGATTTGGGCCAAATTTAGGCTGGGAACTGGGATTTGGTACCCCCCTTCACAACCCTCTCCCAATGAAGGTCTCGGGGGGCGTGGGGGGGGAGGAGTTTGTCCCTTTGTCATTTCATAAGCTATGCATACATGAATAAGACGTTATTTGAAAGAAACATGACATGACCTACATTGGGAAACTCCAAACTAAACCAGCGAAAGATAGAGATCTAATTTCTAGTTACAACAGGCAAGCTTTTAATCCCCCTGATATTGTATGGTCTTGCATCATACAAACTTACTTGTCTCCAGTATTGAGAGACTCCAGTACGTTAGGGGGCAGTTCTAAGAGTTTGTATTCATCATTGCTAGGGTTCATAGAGAACTGTAGCACTTGCACAACGCCTTTTCTGTTGACGAGACCTGCAGCATCTGCAAGCTTGTTGACTTCATCCATGGTTCTGCATCGAAATTCAAATAAGCGTAAGGAACGCAATTTCTTTTCAACAAATACTTAAATCGATTGTGCTCTTTAATTAGGTGTTTGAGAGGAACGAACGAGAGTGTATGATATAATAAGATTGTTTTGGTTTTTGTAAAATACCTTGTACGATCCGCCATGTTGCCGCCGCTTTCCCGGGCTTTTTTCTAAACGCATGATTACGAGGCCAGTCACGCTAGTTCCAGTCTTCACCTGTGTCTCACATTCAACATGGCGCCCAAAGTAGAGTGAGTATCTGTTTCCCGTCATCTTTCCTTTTTTGCGATGTACTACGTTCATTTTTTAAAGTAAAATAAGTGGATTTATTGGAGGTAAACAACTTGAGTTAAAATCTGAAGCATTGCAGAAAATCCCGAACATTAAGCTTAAGCGAAAATATTTAAGACCTGGCGCGGCATGGATGGTTCTCGAAAAAGACAAAAAGCCTAACGGAAGCTGAAGCTTTATCTAGCTTTTAAAAGAAATTAGTATAGATAGGTATTGTTTCACGAACAAAGCGAGCACCCTTATGTGAAGATCGTCGCAAGCAGCTTGATCGTTGACATGGCGTGAAAAATTTTTTGGGCGGTAACGATCAAGTATCGGTTTCATTTGCATGATCATGATCAGACGAAATTAATAAATTACGTGTAAATTATTATTTATTTTCTTTGTATTTTGGTTATTTAAAAATTGGTAATAGGAGAGCTACTTAATTCTTAGTGTAAATGATAACATGTTCCAGCATTTTGGAAGAGTTAGACTGTAAAGGAACAATCTCCTATTGAATGTAGAGTTCTGCATATTTTGAACAGAGTTAATTAACAGCCAAGGACATCAGAGCATACAACACGTACTAAGATTAATATGTTCCTGAAAATAACAAGGAGCTACCTTGTGGATGGCTTTGTCAGTTAACCAGGATATAATCAAATTAATACAGGTAGTGCATATAACCATTACTGATGTATTTTTCTCACATAGGTTTCGCCCACATCCCGTCTTATCTCCATTATGTGGCCAAATGTGGGATGCAGATAAGAATCGTCTCATTCCAGGAGTTGACTACAAGATTGATCCACAAGGGAAGACACGCTTCCATTCTCGTCAAGATCATGCAGCAGATCCACTCTTTACTTGGGTAGACCCTGAGGTTTTTAAGCGTCCAACATATAAAAGTTAGTATTGTCCCTTAGTCAATAACAGTATTATTGTTGTGAAAGGTTTGAACCCAGGAGTCATTTCAAAAGTAGGTTGAGTTTGATCGTCTGGGTGAACGTAGTCCTGAATAGGACTGTTGTTGTTGACAGTGACTGACGTTTCAGCAACCTGTGCGGTAGTCATCTTCAGAGTCAAAGTGAGTTGTATCATGTCAGTTGATGGTATTATACTCTGGTTATTGATCTGATTGGTCGATTACGTCACGATGTTATTGGTCGTCTGTCAGTTAAGCCGTGATGTTATTGGCTATGAAGACTCGTAATCAGTAATTGGTGCATTTGTTAACACAATTGATGTAAAGGCCTATACACTGGAAGTGGATGATCCTGCAGTGGACTAGTATCCCATCCAAGGGGGAGTAGCAATACTCCTAGGCAATAGGCATGCTTCATGTTAGTGAAACCGGGATAAGTTCCACCCATTTGGGCCTTTGGCTTGTGTACGCCTTTACCTTTCTTTATGAACAGTGTGTGGGTTCTTTAATGTCCCACAGAATTTATATGTCCAAGGGTTGTGAGATGGGGCCTATGGTTTATCATCCACATCCGAGAAGACTAGAAAGTCTAACCATTTACAGATGACATTACAAAGGCAGCACTTTCTCCTCAGTTATTTAAAGACCCTGATTGTTGGTCCAGCTGAGGTTTGAACCAATGGCCTCCCGCAAGGACTAGAAAGCAGATTAGCAAATGTATGAACATCTAGTTCCTCGTCCCTGTTAAGTGTTGGTTGTCAGAACTTGATTTTAAGGTGCATCCTGATCTTGATTACGTACTCCTAATATTGTCTTGTAGGATTTGTAGCTTTGTTGGACAATTATGAGAGTGAAACTGGCCAAGGAGAGGTTGTCACTCAAGAAGAAGTGCGAGAAAATCAGTGTTTCATTGATGCCATCTATGAAACAGAACCAATGAAAATTGCTCATGAATACTTGTCAAAGCATGGACTTATGCCAAAGGAGCGTGGTCCATTTAAAATGGCACTGTATAATATGTGGTTTAAACTGTACAGGAGGACAAAAGGAGTAAGGTGAGTTAGTTATACAGGGTTCTCCAGAAAATGTAAAGCAGATGGAGTAAAAATAAGCAATGAATTACCGTAGATCAATAGAAGTGGAAACCTTTCACACAGCTCAGCAGTATGTGGAGTTAGGTACATGTATGGCTGGGAATCACACTCTTACCAGAGGGAAAAATGTTTTTTAGAGGCTCTGAAAATGTCATTTCCTTGCATTTTGAGTGACCAGTTAAAGAATAAAAAAACATTTAGCCATGTAGGTGGTACCTTTATTTACCCACATGTGTTTAATATTTTATCATAAGCAACGTTTGTTTTTATTGAACAAATTTCTTGAGGAAAAATACACTTATTTATTCCCATCTTAAAAAATTATTTCCTGTGAGTAGCCGGTACTTCTGCAGTAACTATTTAGCAATTTTTGCTCAGTGCTGGAGCTTCTCAAGAATACTGTTACATCTGTATGTGCATAACAGAAGGTTAGGAGCCTTCAGTTAAACCCCAATTTATTTCAGTAGTGAGTAACTATTATTATGTACATACAGTGAAACCTGTATTAAGCGGATACCCTCTGTTAAGTGGACAGTAGCTGAAGTGCCCAAATTTATTTCCCTTATTTACTTTAAATGAAACCTTTATTAAGCGGACACCTCTATTAAGCGGATGCGGACACCTAAAAAGTATCTGAAATGGTCATTTCTATTATTGCCATCCTTTATTGCACAGACACTTGTAATTAAATTCCACCACCCAACATGCCAGACACCGCAAATGCAAAAGATTGCCTCAAATTGCCACCCACAACTTTTTTGATTTTTACATTAAAAAACGTGACTTGACGAGCTTGTTTCACTCATCTGATTTCTTCAAATTTGAGTATCAATGTATGTTGGTCCACTTTGATAAAGAAATTAATGCAAACGTATATCTTCATAGTCTCTAGGAGTATTCTAAACATTTCCACTGTTTGTTTGAATGGCATTTGACACCTCATAATTATGACGTTATCTATCAAAACCTTTATTAGGCGGACACCCTGTATTAAGTGGACACAGCATTCCCCGAGGGTGTCCACTTAATACAGGTTTCACTGTATTATAATGTTGAAATGGTTAAAGATAGTGTAGAATAAAAACGCATAGATTTCGTTTTTGATGCTTGCAACATTTAAAGAGTTGGTTTTGGTTGGCTTTATTTGTCCATTTGAATGCCTCAAACTGATTACTTTCTTTAGGGAATTGGACTCATCTGGCTTTGAACATGTTTTTGTGGGTGAATCACGAAACAGGGCAGAAGTGATTGGCTTCCATAACTGGATTCAGTTCTATTTGCAAGAGAAAAAAGGCTTGGTTGACTATAAAGGCTTCTTCCCAAGTCGAAGAGTAAGTACACTGTGCAGTGGAACTTTGATTATTTAGACTTGGAAAGACTGGAGTGAATAGTCAAAGAAATCAACAGACTGGATAATTGGAAAATGTGAATGTCAGTGACATTAGTATTTTCATTATTTACAAAGGAAGCTAACGTTGGCTAACATTTGTTTGTACGTAATCTATGGGGTAGTCAGCAACTCAGTTTTCAGCAGTCAGATGAATGTTTAGCACATGCCAGCTCCACTTTTGCTCTTTGAATGGAAAACAAAGTCTAGTTCAAAGAAGCTTTTCAACACCTGAATGATAAAATTGTATTCTCAAATCATGGTGTTGATTTATCAATATTTATGACAAAAAAAAAAACGGGCCAGAATGAGAGAAATAGTCTGGAGAATCAAGAAGTCCAGATAATCGATGTTCAAATGTATCAAGTTTACTGTAATGTTAACACCAAGTCAGTAACATGAAATTTGGTAACAGAATGAGGCAAGCATAGAGAATCAGGTTACTCAAAGAGTAAGACATTTCTTAAGGTTTCTAGTGCAGAGCTCTGAGGAGCAGGCCAAATGAAGATTTATTATTTATTTTCCTTAAAAAAGATGTGGAGATTTTTGTTTTGATAGGTGCTTTGCAACTGTGTATTTATTACCTTGTTTAAATGATTAATTTGTTTAAATGGCATTGAAAAAATGTTTCATAAGTGGTAGAAAATGATCATCCGGGTGAATGTAGTGCTAAATAGGACTGTTGTTGACAGTAACTCACATTTCGATAACGTGTGCGGTAGTCATCTTCAGAGTCAAAAAAATAGCAAAAAAAAATTTTGGACTCTGGAGATGACTACTACACTGTTTGTGGAATCATCAGTCACTGTCAACAACAGTCCTGTTTAGGACTACACCTACCCGGGTGATCATATTCCACCTGTTTTGAAATGACGCCTGTGATCAAACCTTTCACTGAAAAAGTGTTTTACTTTTTTGCATGACAGAAAAGGCACACAACTAGTGAAGAAGAGAGCATGAATCAGCTACTTACAATCCAGTTTAACTGGAAAGGTGATGTAAAACCGATTGGCAGCAGCTTTATTGGCACCAGCCCTGAATTTGAAATGGCGCTGTATACAGTTTGTTTCCTGGCTGGGCAGGGAAAGGATGTCCATGTGGAGCTGGATGACTATGATGTAATTATTAAAGCTCATCATATAGGGAGAAATTTAGGTACCTGTTATCCGAATACTGTGTGAAAATAATAGAATCAATTTTCTGGAATAAAACTGAATTATTAAGGAGTGAAACTAGGATTGTTATACATTTAAAAAGGATATTTTACTGTTGCTGGTGTGCTTTTAAGCTCATTTAAAATTGTCACTGCCTGTTTTTCATAGCACGCTGCCCAAATTCGGATGATTTATGTCAATCTTTTGGGTGACATCATGCAAGGAGGGCGTCGGTATCTCTTCACATTAATTTTGTCATTGCAGAACTTGAGAAAACTGGCTTGAATATTCCTAACATTTGATAACCGGGACACTCCTTCACTAAAAGATTGGTTTTGTTGCACGAACAAAACCAGACAGGATAATTAATTAAGTCAAAAGGCACGGGATACAAGCAACTTTATTTGTTATTACAAAAAAATTGCCGTGTAACTTTTTCGATAAGCTTTTGAAAGTGTGCCTTAATTCAGTCTATAGCGTTGATTTGTAAACTTTTCTGTGTGTGTTTCTTTGGGGCTGGGTTTAGTCGGTTTTTTGGAACGTATGTCTTCTAAATGTGATATTTAGAACTTTTAATTTAAACGATTATTATATAATAAATCAATGAAAAATTTTCAAAACGTGAAAACAGTGAACGTTTTTATTTTGTGTTTGTTCTGTTAATTCAAACCTTGCGTGCAAACTTTGAAAGTAGAGAAGTAAACACTTTGCATATTGATGACAAGAAAATAACCAACCGAAAGTTTGCTAAACCATTTCGATTTTTTTCGTCTTTTTCATTTTTATTTTTTGAATTGATTGACCTTGACGTTCACAAATACAGCGTTTTAAGGTAACTAGTTAAATTATGGGCATTAATTTAATGCTGGATAGATCAATGAAAAAGCTACGATGTAATCACTTCGATGAAACATGGACTTGTTTCTTTTCCAATTATCTACAAAACAACTTGCTGACTATATATGAAACTAGATGGGAAAATGTTAACTAGTATAAAAAGAGTCGGAAATTCTGTATAATGTTACAAATCTAAGGGGGGAAACTAAGATAGGACGCTCTTTGAACTACGTTGTAAGTTATGAGAAGTTAATCGTCGTGCGTTCACCCTCGATACTTAAATTTGATCAATTTACATGATTTCGCTGAGGACGGCGGCGGGTAAAATACTCTTCAACTTGTAGACTATGTTAGCGGATGCATTGTTTCTGAGCAATATTGATCTATTTACTTTCTAAGCTCAGCTTCCAATCACCAGCTTTACATTGCTTCAACTAAGAACTAATAAAAAGTTTCTCCGTGAGTTAAAAACGGGTCTGTCACTGGACATAAAAATAAGCAGTGTCCATCAATGTACCATGCACATAATTACACCGATAATGAAGATTTTTAGATTTTCCGACCGCCGTGCAGCCATAACCGTCTTTACAAGAACTGACGCCAACTCCAAACGCAAAATCATCGGGGAAACAGGTCGCTTGCTGGTCCCCAATACAGCCTATCCGAGCTATGTGGGTGGTCTTAACAGGTACTGCATTGGGGTTATCCCTTTGCGGGTTGCAGGTGTTAGCTAAGTTTAGGCCGCACCAACCCTGCCGGAGAACAGATAAATCGCAGCTCTTGCCAAACGCCTTGAGCAAAGTCGCGAAGGTGTATTGCTCTGCAGGAACAACGCCAAATTGCGTTTTAAACAAATTTGTCAGGGGCATGTTTTTATCGTGGGTGAAGGGAGCACAACTTGTGGTCGGTCCCGTCAAGCAAACCATTATTTTGTTGCCGGGTATTAACGACCAGCCTTCATTTTTCATTGACGTCTTCTGCGTTATATCTGGCGAAGTAACATCGTTGAACGTTTTGTCGTTTGCCCAGTTTTCACTGACTGGTGAAAATTCGTCTTTCCCGCCATTCGCTCGGGCAACTAGGGTCCAGCCGCCCAGCGCTGTGGCCGGCCTATCGGGATCGAGTATGTCGCCGCGCGGTTCCTGTCTTATCATTTCACAGTGCGTCTGCAATTAAATGAACAGCGGTCATTACTTGTCATGACGTGACCCAATATACCACTAAGGTCGTGCAAAAGTCAACCTTTTTAGTATTTGCTACATAAAGTTCCGAGATTTCCCAACTTGTCAGCAATAACTGGGCAAACACGAAACGTCGACGAAACGCCGCTTGTCTAGCCTGGAGAATTAAAGGACGTACAAGAACGCTGTCTGGTTAAATGCACCATAACTTGGCACACATGCGTAATGCAGGTTCGGTGTCATTGGCCCAACTTTCTCACATCCGTAACCGTCGTAACAGCTCGTCACGCCAATACCAATCGCATAGTCATTTGGTCCACAAGTCCTCAAAAGATCACCGAGGCAACCAATCCGTGCAATGTGATTGGTTGGATTCAGATTCGGATTGATATCCTGCGGGTGGCAAACACTGGCCGTGTTCAGGCCGCACCATTGCCTAGTCAAGCGTGATATATCGCAGGACTTTCCGAATGCTTTCATAAGAGAGTCCATTGTGTATCTCTCGTCGACAGGAACCCCAAACTGGTTATTGAATAGTTCCGAGAGGGGCATGTTACGGTTGTGGGTGAAAGTGGCGCAGTGTGTATTTGGGCCATCATAACACACCCGAAGTATATTGCTACGCAAGTCTGCCCAGCCAATGTTTTTCATGGCCTTTTGGGTGTTGGTGTCAGGCGCAGTTTCGTTGTTGATGACGCTATCGGTTGCCCAAGTATTGCTGACTGGGGAAAACTCATTTGAACTTCCCGGCACCCGAGCCACCAACGTCCATCCACGAGCAACCATTGGTTCGATTTCGCAATGTGTCTGCAATCAAATACAGGCTTCCCTTGAAGTGACTGTCTCACAATTATGAAAAGTTGGCGCTTAACAGTTATAAACGGCGCCTCGATCCAACAAGCTACACTTCAATACCTCATGCGCTAAACATTAGTAAAATTACTGTGGTTAGTATTAGTTAGGCCTTTGGGAATACCAAAGGCCGTAAGTGACAATCGATAAAAAGTCAATGGCTGTTACCTTTCGAGTCACCTATTAAACCAAGAGATCTATGATTTATTCTGCGTCGGTTTTGAAGGTGATAATTTCGTTAAGAATAAACTTTTTTTCTGGCTAAAAATGTCCCAGTCCTATCATCTGCATGAAAGTCATTTTGTGGAACCGATCTAAACCAATTGTGGAATTGCACCAATTTTTTTACATCCGTATCAAGGAACAGGAACGACAATCAGATATTTTCAGCAACAATTATTTTTAGTCTGTCCTTTTCTAGCCTGAGAAAAAAGTCGACATTTCCCGAAAGAAATGACGTCTGAGAAACAAGCGCAGAAATTCTATGCTGAGGACGCGTCACTACCAAGATCTTGGTGGTAATGCTTCTGATTGGCTGAAAATTTGCTTCAACCAATCAGAAGCACTACCTAGATCTGGGTAGTGACGCGCCGTCAGTGTGTAATTTCTGCGCTCGTCTCTCAAACGTCAATCGCGAAATGTCGGCTTTTTTTTCAGACTAGTCCTCTTCCAATTTGTTCAGACATTTCTTGTGGTACGGCATATTTATTAGTTGTGCCACGGGGCTCTCGATCACTTCTAGGTCTCTCACCAAGCAGATAGCCTCCAGTTAGGGTGGTACACTAATCAGTTATAGTCACAGAAAGCTTGGCAATGGAAATTACAATTTCAGCAAAAAAGTTTGTCCCGTTAGACGAATACTCACCTGAAATGGTCGGACCTTTCCCTTTATCCAGTAGGCCCCACTTACAGCCCTAGCATCCTTTGTGTATATCTCCTGACAGCTAGCCGCCGGGTTTTCTTTACTACAACAAACGAGATAACGCCAGATGTACTGTGGTATTTTTCTTTGATGTACGGTATTGACTTGAAACATGTATCATCCCAGAATAGGTGTCGCCCCTCCCCACCCGAATGCCAACGAAGCACTGAATGGAATGAGTCTCGCATAACTCAAAAATGTGACCAGCGCTGATTCCTTTTTTGGAAGTTCTAAAAACAAGCTATCTATAAATCCTATATAGAGTAGATATAAAACGTGTATAAGACGTGTAAAGGGTCTGTTTGAGCTATTTTCTGTCGTTGTTGTTGTTGTTGTTGCTTTTGTTTGACGCTCTTCATGAGGAAGCTACAATAAATTAAGCTCAGAATGCGTCTTGTGACGATCGTTTACAAGATTGACGTGGGGATGCCTAACAAATTCTTGTCCAAGATATGTCTCTTTTGTACTAAATCTTCCAATTCGCCATTTGCACGTCTCCCATATACACCTTGCTTGCCCCCCAAAATGTTGCATAGCTGTTGTTTTTCATTTCTTCTGGTATGACAGCTTTTGACGTCCCAGTAAAGCTACATGAAGGAAGATGTGCAAATGCTGAAAAAGAATCATAGCGCACCAAGCTCTGCTTGTGTTTAACCTACCACCTCCCTACGCTGCAGTTGGGTATGGGGGGTTGTACTGCGTTCATATTCTGCAGGTGGAAAGTGTATATGTTAAAAAATATTGCAAAATTTCACCGACGCAAGCTATAAGGCTTCAGGGCCTTTGAAGATAAATAACTGGAGTTGTTCTATTCTTCGAGAGTACGTTGGTTTGAATTCGAAATAGTAATCTATTCCCAGTGGACACTCGCTCAACAAACACCTGGAGACTCAATAGATGAGGTACGGGACATGCGTGTCTGCAGGCGAGAAGGCGATAGGACTAGACCAAAATAAGAGAAAAAATGGGAGGCGGCGAGGGGGGGGGGGGGGGGGGTCAAACAAACAAACCACAAATCAAAACGGATGTAGACCAACCCCACCCCCACACACGGGTTTCGACGGCGCATGAGTCAAATCCTTCCGCCCTTGCAGCCAAACTGGACAAATTTGCTTTCACACGTCTTTATTTATACACAGAAAGCCACTCCCGAGGGAGAAACGCACACACACGCCTGAATTAAGGACAGTGTTACGCGAGCGAGCGCTGGGAATAGCTATCAGTCCCATTTATTTAAACTAGTAATAACCAAAGGTTACGGAGTGCGGGCGACAACGATCGAAGGTCAAAACGCTTTTGCTCCAGCGCTGTGCTTTGCCTAAGTTTCACGTGACAGATAGTCAAAACATTCGTGATCAGATTACGAGTGATAGAAGGTTCAAACGCGCGTCATCAAATTGCGCTATATGCATTCCATTCATTCTTAGAGGAAATTCAAACGAATGGCTACATAGATGCGACGCATGCGTAATAACAACCTGGAGATTGGGATTGCGGGCTCCTCTTGTCGTCCGCAAATACCAAATGCTTAATTAATTACTTATTTTATCGTTGAAGCGTGGGTAGAATAGTAGAAAAAAAGAATTACACTTCTATAGACATAACTTATTCAGTATAGACAGCAAATAACGAAATAAGAGGTTAGAGCATCGAACTTCTATTGAGCAATTAAAATGCACGCAAATTGACTGAAGAGCTTTCTAATGCCAGTGAGATACCAAGGTGAACTTCTCTTCTATAACTGCATTACACTCCATGGAGCCTTAATGAGTAGACCGTAGTTTTTGTTTACTTTTTATCATATTCCACAAAGACTTAGCTGCACTCCACCTTGCAAGTTTTTTCCAGTTCCAGTATTTTTGCTTGAAGTGTCGCAATTACTCCAGGAGAACATTGAAACTGAAAAGACAACAGAGAAATAGGGAAGGGTGTTCACCTAAAATTTGCCAAGTTTCAAAGACGGAAATATGATTTTTAAGCGATACAGTCCTGGGCGTACTTCCCATGCCAGGAGCACATTGCCGATCGAGAGGCTTCCGTCCATGCACGTAAAACTCTCAATCTATTTTTAGATTTCTTTTTTGGCGAAATTTGTTTTCCTTAAAAAAAGCTCATTGTTCCTAAGCGTTTTTAGCTCAAAACGTGGCTTAACGCGTGCTACTGCTGGAATATCTTACTTTGCTCTGATTTTTTACATCTTTTCAAGAGCTTGAAAGTGTGACAAGCTGCAACCCAACCGTGGCCAGGGAGGACCAAGATGTAATGACAACCTTGTTCGGCAGGGCTACTCCCTCAGAAATTGGGGGAGATGAGGAAGACCATTGCAACGAGGTTGGTGTGAAGGGTTCCTCATTCGCCAGTGGTGTCTGGTGCCTGCATGGCATCTTCCCAAGCCTTATTGGTCAATGAATTTCCGAGACGTATCCGAGACGAACGGCCACTCGGACCATGTGGCCTAAAACGCATAGGGCGCCCGGAAAATGAGGGACTTGGCAACTTCGACATAATGCCATGAAGGCAATGACGTAGTAATTATAAAGCGAAAGGTCGTGTCGAGAAAAGCTCCAAATTCATGGTTAAACCGATCTTTAAATATACTGGTCCGAGGACCCGCCGACACGAGTGCATGGAACGTTCACGCTCCGGGGTTATGGGTTTCTGACTAAATTAACTTAATTCTGTATTTATAAAAAAATATGAAGTATTTCAAGGTACCGGAGATGGTGCGCATTGACCTGGATTTCCGTTTGGACCCTGGAACAGGAAAAGAAATCAAACAACCATACAAATTTATCAGAATTTAAAAAAATAGGCAGTTTGACAGCATGTGGCTACTGCCTTTGTATTCTCATAGAATATTGTAGCAAGAAAGCAAACCTTGTACAACAACAACAAAAACACCTCTGTCGAATCGCTCGCATGGCAGGCCAAGACAGTTACGTCAGAAAGCCACGTCGGCGAGCCGTGGGATGTATGTTTTTTTGATTATGGAATTTTCCTGTGGAAAAGTCTGCCGGTTTGACGGTAAAAGGCCAAAGTCAAATACATTTCTTCCAATTTGAACAACACATGGCTGACACAGCTCACAAAAAGCGTCTCCAAAGTTTTAAGCATTGCAAACATTTTCTTTAATATTCTGGATCTGATGCTCAAAATCGCTTCCATTTCGCCTGTAAGAATCTTCTCCCGTCGAAACTCATCGCCAAAACCAATGGGCACGAAAATAACAATCCTTAGAGACCCAGAGCAGGGGCGGATCCAGGATTTTTTTTAGGAGGGGGTGCACTCGTCTCTTGCTCTACTTCAACACCAATAAACCACATAGTTTTTTTTTTTTGCAGAATACCAGCTGTATTAGAAAATCACAGGTCATCTCAGGGGGGGTGCGCACCCCCTGCACCCTCCCCCTAGATCCGCCCCTGCAGAGGCAGTCAGTTCGGTCGGGAGAAAAGGCCCGCGTAACGAGAGTTTTCCATGCTTGAAAACTTACGTCACGCCTTTCTCTCTATTTTTTCTCTTTTCTCACTTCCTAGGTCTCCGAAGATGGAAATGACCGACCAAGTTTGTGTCGGTTTCGCTAGGAAAAAAATCCAAGACTAAACAGCCATGACTTGTGTTAGTGGCAAAGTTATCACGAGGCTCCTGTTGGTTCCGATTAATCTCGTACCCAGATCTCACTCTGTTTTGGCCGTGGGAGATCTGGGTACGAGATTAGGTTCCGATTGTATTCAGTCTTCGCTACTTACTCACTTACATTCGGAAAACCCATGCGGTAACAAATTGGCCACGGTGCAAACACAGTAGTCAAAAAAGCACGTTGAAAAACAATTTGTTCCTTGCTGAATCTTTCAGCAAAAAAGCAATCTTGTCTATGGTGCTCCATCGTAAAAATATTACACTTACGCGCTCAAGAATTTGCTCTTATTTTGCGTCATGCCCTTGACTTATATCAGAATCTTTTTAATTTTTTTAATTATAACTCTCATCCCTATGCTACTGGAATGTTATCCGTTTCCTCGCCCCACGCCTCACCCCCCCCCCCCCCCCGCCTTAAACGGGCGGCAAGACCTCTCGTTTTACCAGCCGTTTGGGAGTGGGGTGAAGAGATGGATGACATTTCAGACTACGGCCCCTTCCTTACCTTAGGTCCCTGTGGTCCTGGAAGGCCGGGAGGGCCTGGGGGACCCTAAGAATAAAATACGTAATTAAGTTGGCAATAGTTATTAGAGGAAACTGGTAATGAAGGGCGACAAACATCAAATATAAAAACATCGGTGCTACAGTTTATGTTGGGAGCTCCCTGATGCATGTTTCAAGATCCTTTGTTTTTTTGTCGGCAA
The DNA here is from genome assembly GCA_964035705.1 of Porites rus. Classification (NCBI taxonomy): domain Eukaryota; kingdom Metazoa; phylum Cnidaria; class Anthozoa; order Scleractinia; family Poritidae; genus Porites; species Porites rus. Next base: position 4,411,984 of record OZ038002.1, read on the forward strand.
ATTGTGATGGGATAATGCGACGTTTTTATTGTTCAGTACGATTAAATGTTAGGAACGCTTATGAACGTTGTACACCGCCAGGTGTACAAAAACATATAACAACGGAATAAACTAACGGGTTTCATAACCATTCAGTCCACCCAAGAGAACCTGGTGGATAAATTAAAGAAAATTTGGTTGTTCAGTGCACCTTTGTTCCAGGGAATCCGCTCGTTCCATCTTTTCCCTTCAGTGCTAGTGTTAGTGTATTCTGCAGAAATGGAAAAAAAAACCTCTCTTCTCAACAAACATAAAATGTTGGAGGAATGAGCAGACAAATTTATAAGGAGATTAAGGTTAAGTTCAAACGGCACCGGACGAATTTTCGACCGGCTGAATATTTAGACTGCCGCTACAGGTCCTATGCTAAATGTGTCCATGGTACCAAGACTTTGACCCTCCCCACCCAGGACAATGGGTGACTGTCTGCGCCTCCCACTGAGCTCTGCAATTATCATGATAATCATTCTCAGCAGAGGTCTGCCTCAGCTGGCTAGGGCAAATGAAATATACATATCACGAATACCGATATTCAGGACATACGGTTACCAAGAGACTATGTAGCTTATTCTCTCTTATCTAAAATAGCTTTGGGGGGCAAAGGCGGGGATGACATATTATACTACTACTAACCTGTGAAATTTTGACCTTGCACTGGGGGCTTCCTGGACATTTAGGCGAAACTGGTGGAGAAACAGGTACAACGGGCTATAATAGAAATAGTAACAAAAATAAAAACTTCAGAACACATACGAAGGTGATTGATTTTGATGCACATACATCAAACTGAAAACCAGAATCTAAGTACTTACCTTCACGCCAGATGCGGGTGGAGGCGCCTGTTTCCCAGGAGAGGGGGCTATGGGGACCGACTGTGAGTTTATCCCAGGGGCGTCTCTTGGCGTATTCCCTTCAACTGCTATTGGAGGTAAGCTCTTTATATCTACAGTCGTTTCTTTACTTGCGTTAGCTGGCGCTGGCACCAGAAGATATGTGTTATCTGAGTTTTTCTTCAGTATGAATTTTTCATTCGAATCGTCTGCTCCAAGAGAGAGAGTAAGACTTGCGAGCAATATGGACACCACCAGACTCAGGTTCATCTCTGTAAGAATCAGCCTTTTGGCGATCACATCAGATTATAGCATTATTTGAACGCATATTGAAAAGGCTGAAGGAAAAGGAGACGATGAACGTTTAGTAATCATGGTACATTTAGATTGATTTACAAGGTTTAGAGCAAAATATGGGTGGATAGTAATAAACTGGCTTTTTTGACCACAAGTACCCTCAAACCCGAAATATAGTGTTACCAATACCTATTAGAGCAGCGAAAGTTGTAAGACTTTGTATGAGAATTTAGTCATCGTATATGGAATTAAACAGAGGGAGAAAAGTGAATGCGAAAGGAAAGCTGTTTCATGCATAAAGAGGTGTGCAGATAAGATTTTTGTATTTGGTGGTGGGTGAGGTACGCAGGGGCGGGAAAACTAACTTGGGCCGAAAACTCCTGAACTTTGATTCAAACCTTGTTTTTTAACACAACCTTAACGGAGCTGAATGAAATGTCAAATACAAACGGGTACCTCACACTGAGTTCTTTAGAGAAAGATAACAAATATCTGTCATTTAACTAAAGCGACGTATTTTTAAAGTCAACTAAGTCCAACACAGAAGTGCGCTTAGTAAAGGTGCTGAAACGTGATAACAGTGCAATAATGAACAATTGAAGTTCAATCATCATGATGATAATCTTTGCCCTTCGTTCTTCCATGTATGGTTACCAATGTTAATTACTCGGTAGAGTAAGAGATGGACCAGTTGCATGAATAAAGTAAATGAAAATATACTGTCTTGTAAGCGTTCATCGCCAGTGTAGATTATGGCGCATCGTTGAGCCTCCGATGTTGATTAAACAAAGAGAACAATTTTCTCAGAGTTATCCAGCAGGTTTTAGTTCTATGCAAGGAATAAATATGTAGAAAAGTGCCTTTGCTGTCCTATGTTATAGAAATATAAGTTGGTTACTTTTAGTTATTAACTACAGGAAATTTCTAATAATAAGTCCATGAAACTATTTTCATATAAATAGATTGGTTAAAGTCAACATAATATATTGAGTGGGCGGGAATGTCAACTGGCTTCTTCGTAGGACGTTAGTGTTGAGCTCAACACGACATAAAAACTTTGTGACTTCGGTGGAAAAACAGGTAGTTGGCAATGAACTATACTACTGGCATTGCTTTGTTAGAGAAAAGTGCGAGAAAATTGTCCGGCGTTACTAAGTATATACACCGATGATCCCGGCTGGTAGATCCTTAAGGCAATTACTAAAGACCATATCGCTTGCATGGGAATTGGAAATTGAAAAGATACAGCTAATTACCTTGCCGCTTGAAAATATTCCCACCAGTGAACGAACTCAGTTAAACTGTCCGTGAAGTGTTAAAGTCCCACTACAAAAAAACGATAAACACCAAACATTTATCAGTTGTTTCGGGGTATTAAATCACCCAACTCCACTATAGACAATGGACAATGAGGTAATTAAATTATAATCGGCTACGACCGGAACACAAACATGTCCAGCGGTAATGCAGGCTGGTGGCAACAGGTTGTTGTGTCAAGTTTGGCACCTGTAGCACTACGCGATCTTTCTTTGACGCCGCGAACGCCTGTTTAGTTTTCTATGCTCTTAATGAATCTGAAAAAGAGAGATCATTCTCTCTTGATCTGAATGAATTGATGCATGCATGGGCCTTTTGGTCAATTTTCAGCGCCGGAGCATTTACTAAATTGCATAATTGCAATAACCACTTCTGGTTGTTGGTGCGCTTGGTACAGTGAAGAAGGGTATGGTAGAAAACATCAAGAAAGTATCAGAGAGAGCTAGTATGACAGAGATTCAAAAGATCTGCCTGCTGGGATCTGCACGAATCCTTAGAAAGGTGCTCAGTGTATGAACAGAATGATTGACTTGAGTGACTGACGCTTTAGGTGCATGGTTTGCGCCCGGCTGATGCGCAAAAAGAACACCAGCAAAGACTGTGATAATAGAGACAATAATAATAATAATAATAATAATAATAATAATAATAATAATAATGATAATAATAATAATAATAATAATAATAACAATCTTTATACAGGGAGCTCACTTCACAAAGAGTGATATTCAGTGAGGCCCTGCAAAACAATAGAAAAAATAAATGATCTTAGATAAATGAATGCGTACATGATAGTAATAATAAGTAAAAAGTTAAGAACTAAAAACCTAAATAATACAAACTACAGGTTAAAAATGTTAAAATGTCAAATAGGCTGAAATATTAAAAGCTATAAAATATCTTAAATATATAGCTTTTAATGTTCTGTTTAAAAAGAAGAAGAAAGTTAATTTCTTTAAAAGATGCGTCTAAAATGTTCCATTCCCTAGCGCATTGATAAAAAAGTCTCTGCTTTCCGTAATTCCTTTTAGCGAGAGGAAGACGGAGACTTCTTCTAGTGTTATAACTATGGATGTCTGAGTTTCTCAAAATATTAAAATTGTGATCTACGAGTCCGTGGATGTACTTAAAAGTGGTAATGTATCTAATAGATGTACAAGGCGCTCTTGAAATAAGGTAGGCCATCCGAGTGTTTTGAGAGCGTCGGTAGATGAAGCATAGTTGGGCAAATCAAGGATAACTTTGGCAGCCTTATTTTGCAAGCTGCATTTATGACATTGTCAAGACTTCGTATTGCCGCAGAACGTTAACGACGCTATTTAACGACCGGTCGGTCTCAGTCCGGGCCTGAATCAGATTCAGGAAGGAACTAGGAGAAGGTAGTTGTAGTTGGTTTACCCACGAAGCACTAAGGAGTTCTTACGGAGTCGTTTAAACGTGTTCGTGCGCTTCAGATCGAATTGGAATTTGGAAGAATTCAGGTTTTTGCGACCTCCTTGAGCAAGAGAGAGAACTAACAAAAAACTATGGCGTCGACCAAGGGATTTGAAACCGGGCCACATTGATGGGAGGCGAGTGCTCTTACCAGTGACCCACCCTTGCTCCCCGATTCCCTTGCTGCAATTATATTTGAGGTGTTTTGACAGCGAAACAAGGAAATCTGTTTCCAGTTCAACACTCTAAATCTGGAAAATGATCTTTTTATTGTAAGTTTTTAGGCCATTTACGTCAAAGGTGATTTTTTCAATTCATGCAACAACTTCCGATGGGGAAATTTTTTTCTGGACACTTTGTGCACGCACGTGACTTATTCAACCAATAAAATCGCGAGAAAATTGACCGGTGCGGTAGTCGGTGCATTTGTAAGGCCTGGCTACCAAGCATAGCGCTATGAAAGCCAGTTGAAACAACGGCGAGTGTGAAAAAGGGAGGCCGAAAATCATGATGAACGGAGTAGACGAACAAGAATTGCTCACGGTTGTTCCCCAAGTACTAAAACGTCTCTGTAAAATAGTTGGACGCGGATTTTATGAGAGCGAACACGCTGCTATCATAACTTTATTAACGAACTCTAAGTACCCATGTTTACAAGAGGATGATCTCAGTCGTATGTTGGGTTTTGACAAGAAACAACTACGGCAAAGTCTGGTGCGTCTAAAGAATGAAAAACTCATAAAACAAAGAATCCACAAAGAAAAAAATCCCGAGACAGGAACTACGGTTAGTTTTAATTATTACTTTATCAACTACAAAGTGTTTGTAAATGTGGTCAAATACAAGCTGGATCATGTGAGAAAGAAGATTGAAAGCGAGGAGAAGCAAGCTAAAAATCGGCCTTCGTTTGTGTGCACTCAATGCGAAAAAAAGTATTCCGATTTGGAAGTGGATCGATTGTTGGATTTTGAGACAGGCCAGTTAAAATGTACTATTTGTGATGGACTAGTTGAAGAGGATTCTGCTGAAATTAAGCAGAGTAACACATCTAGAACCAGCTTAGCGCGTTTCAATGAGCAAATGGAGCCAATCTTTAAACTCCTCAGAGAATGTGAGGAGATGAATCTATCACCAGCCATTCTGGAACCAGAGCCACAGCGTGCTCAGCTTGAAAGTGCCGCTTCTGGATCTCGTCCATCAGGACCCCGTGGGAACAAACCAGCATGGGCAAATGATGCTGGTGGTAGTGATGTTAGTGGTCCAGGTATTAAGGTTGATATAATGGGGGGTGAAGAAGACGAAGTTGCAACAGCTAACAAGCCTCGGCCCAAAGAGGCACCAATATGGATGCGGCAGAGTACAGTGGTGGCAGCTCCAGGTATTCAGACGGATGCTTTACACAGCAATCAAGTGCCGCAGCAAGGGGAAGCCCCTCATAGTAAAACAGGAACTGCTGGTAAGGATGATGAAATTCTTGCTGAGCTGTTGGTTCATGAATCAGTCAATAAGAAACCACGTCTAGACATCAATGAAGCACTGGGTGAGGGTGCTGGTAATGATGATAGTGACTCAGGAAGTGATGAATCAGACTTTGAAACACCTACTCCTGGACCGGCAGCCAAAGCAAATGATGTCACAGAATCCATGGATGGTCATACTGAGAGTGAGCAAGAAGATGACGAAGCACATGAAATCGAAATCAAAGTCGGAGACAAGATGGTGGCAATTAATGATGTGACTGATAAAATGCTGCGCCAAATGACGACAGAGGAACATGATGCTTACACAAAAGCACTTCAGCATGTTTATAGCCAGTTCTACTGAGTGACCATTTAATGGTAGTATTTTAAACGTCTGACTAACAATGTAAATCAGTAGGCAGACCTGAACTGTATTCATTCACTGTCTTGTTGGTTTTTGAGAGTGAATGCTTTGCACTCTTGTTACCTCCTCAAGCAGGGTTGTCAGAAAGTTTTGAAGTAGATCGCTGAGTTGTCAAACTAAGCGACCAGTCCAGGGATATTTTATTTCAAAAATGCCATCCTTAACGGAATGCCAAGCAGAGTAGCTGGCTGACACTAACCAAGCAGGTGGTGATTCTCCCTGGCAGCTGGCTACTTTTGACAACCCTGCTCAAGCAAGCAATATCAATGATAGCAGTTTTGTTCTGAATAACCATAAGGCATGCTACCATAATGTTAAAACCACTGTGTACATGTTATTAACCTATCCATGAATAATGCTTCAGTTCAGAAAGATAAAGAGGATGTCATGGAGAGTGTGATCACTGCTCCTTGATCTGCTGTATGATACATTGTTAGGTTATGTGCTGACCAAAAATATTACCAAGTACCACACATTTAACAAATAAACAGAGATTTTCCATTTTTTGTACTTTTTTTTTACTGGGCTCCCAGCTTTCTGTAAAGTTTTGATAATTTCAACATCTTTTGGTTTATGAGAGAATAAACAATGGAAAATTGTTTACAACAACAGTCAGAGAGAGGGAGAGAGGGAAACAAACTGTGTCATCATTACATCATTTCCATGGTCCATACTCTCACAGACCATGGCTCTCTGCAAACGGGTGTGTAAGAAATCACTTCTTTGAATGAGTTCACAAGCAGCAAGATCCATCAAACAAAGATTGCAATGATGAATCAAACATTTAAAGAACAGAACTGAATAGAAACTTTACTCCATATTGATGGTCATTATCTGATTTCAGTGTAGTAACAAGTAGTGAATGGTAAGGGGTACTCATCTGCAAACTTGGAAGTGGGGGTGTCTTTTGGGAAGAGCACTTAGCGCATGAGTGCTTTTCCTCAGATGTGGGTTTTCATTACATGGTTTCCATCCTAGAATAACATCTCCACTATGATGCAGTTCAGTGAAACTAGTGATGGCTTAACAAGTTAGTAATCTTGGCTTCTGTTATGTCACTCATTCATCAAACCTGGGAAGGAGGAGTTGAAAGAAGGGGGTACTCTCAAGTAGCTAATTTGAAGAAGCTTGTTATGACTCACATGGAACCAAACAATAAATTTTGTCCACAATACTGAAACTTGTCTGGGATTTGTCAATGATAAGTATACTGGCTGAGGACATAACAGTAAAAACTGTGACTTTCCTCCAAACACTGATATCACTTTGCATGATATCTTTCAGCTTATCTACATAAGCTTTTTAGTTGTTATATAATCTTTTTCCTACCTCATGCAGTTGCAAGTTAGCGTGGGTGGAGAGAAGCGACGACCAGAAATACAGCTGTGTCCGCAGGCTAGTTGCATGTAAGCTGGTTGGATTTTTTTTTGGAGGCAAATGGATTCCAACCAGTCTAATTAATTTGATCCCTCCATCAAATATTTACTGAGTGACCTAGGGAGTTAATGTCTTGCATAAAAGAGCCATATATGTGACCTTTCGCCTATGGCAATTCTCAAAATTCAACGTACAGCTTTCTACATGGCAAAAATACCTTAAACCTAAAGTCCCTCTAGGAGAGGTGAAAAAAGGCAGTCAACTGCTGTAGAATTTCAAATTTTTGACTCTTTTCACTATTTTCTCTGTCATTCAAGCAGTGTGAAAAATCATTGATCAAGAGTGGAAGATGGAATGTTCCTCCTCCCTGGTTTGTTCTTCAAGCCCCCCCCTCCTCTCCTTTTTCTTTGAAGAACAAAATCATAGCCAACTGTTTATGATGGTGCATTTTTATTAAGCAGTTCATAAATAATACACAACTATTCATTATCCTGTAGAGCTTGTGAAAGGAATAATTTTCCAAAGCTGTGGGTGGCAAACTGGTTGATTTGTTTGCTGTATGTGTTGACTTGCTGTGACAGTAAAAGGTAGTCAAGTCGTGACGGCGACTGTAAGGGTTTGAACATCTTATTTAGGTCATCATCAGGGAGAGGAGCTTCACCACGATGTTGTCTTGAAGCATTTTCAGCTTGCTAAAAGAAAAAGCAAAACAAAACATTTTGGACACAATGCAATAATAATAAAATGATAATGTCTCTGAAAAACAACCACAATAGAAACGTTGATGTAACCATTCTCAAATTCTCACCCACAAATTCCCCCTTTCTGTGCTGAGAATTGACAGGATTGTGAAACTTAAAATTAACAAGAATCTTACTTTTTCCAAAAATGACAGTCTCACAGACCTATCTACATCCAATATGCCTGTTTGGGTCAAAGCAGTTTGATCCCCTGGCTGTGCTATTGCAGTCTAAGTAAATTTCCTGCAGTGAAAATTATTTCTGCCATGTTGCTCTTTCTAGCTAAAAAATGGTCTGTTTTCAACTTAAATTGATTTTACCCTTCTCTGAGTATATGCTTCCTTCTGCTGCTGCTGTCTTGCAACATTACGCAGATGATTATTGAACTTATTGGCATCTTGACAGAGTTCATCAACACCTTCCATGAGCAGTCGTACATTCTTTTCTAAATAAGATCTGCAGTAAATGACAAATTGATGAATTTTAACATCATCATAATCACCTTGGTGGGTATCACTAAATGCATAAAAGAGGAAACTGGGAAGGAAGGTTAAGACCCAAGGAATAAAAAAAAAATAATGATATAAAGGTAGCACAACACTTAGTGGTTCTTCATCTATCTGATTCCTACTTGAATTGGAATTTGGAAGTGTTGGTTTTTGAGGAGAGGGGAAAACTGGAGTACCCGGAGAAAAAAGCACTCAGAGCAAAGAAGAGAACCAACAACAAACTCAACCGACATAATGACATCTGAATGCTGGGATTTGAACCCAGGCCACATGCACCACGGTTGCTGCCCACATGATTCATACCTAAAGGTTATCAATTTTGTGTTTGATGGGATACATCAAAATGTTAAATAAATAAAAAATTAATGTTTTCCTGAAACCTTATAAGGCAGAGTACATTGTTGACAGACCTTGCATTTTCTCTTACAAAAGTATGAAAATAAAAACTGCACGGGACTTGCTGACAGCTATGGTAATGCACATCTCTCGACAGGCTAATCACAGGCATGCAAAATGCCTCCCGTGCATGTAAATGCATAGCCAGTATTGAATATTTTTATCCATAATTTTTGTCAGAATTTCTGACACAAAAATGAAAATAAAATTTCTTCTGTTCTGTAAACATACGAAGAATTGCTGTACTTTAACTCTAATGCCATTATCTTATCTTCTGTGTTCATAAAAATTGAAAGGTGTTAAGCTACACTATCCTGCGACAGTTTTTGTTACTTGTTGAGTTTTACTAACACCTTGAAGTTTAAAGCAACAATCTCCAATTATTGTTTCACAAATGCTACATAAAAGTAGGTAAGAATTTTAATCTAATAAAAATATCTTTCTTACCCTGTGGAGAGACTGAGAAACTCATCTGTTTGGGTATGAGGTGACAAGACTTCAATTTCACACAGCAGAGTATTGACAAGTGAAGAGTTCCTTATAACAAGTGGAATCTCTTCAAACATTGCCTCAAAACTGAGACCACTTTTGGCAAGCCTGAAAGATAACACAAGAATTTTTACCCAAGAGCCAATGCATGTACACAAATGGGGTAAATCAAGTTTTAACTTCGCCTTACTTTACATATAAAGCTGCATAAGTTTGCATGGGGCTAAAAGATCTGGCCGGTTTCAAACTTTGTGCAACAACATCCAACAGGGCACGCAAATGAACGCAACATGTAACATCCAACATTGTTGGGAGTTGTTGGCAAACAATTTTGCCTCCATTTGCACATAGCTCAACTCCATTTTTTTTCTTAACAATAATCTTAATGTAATATATTTCCTTTATTTTTTAGTTTTCTTTTCTATTCAGGGATATTCCATAGAGAAGACTCAATCTTGTGCAAACTTAGCACTTATTTTAAAGTTCTGTGTCGTTCATAGAGAATGGTTGAAAAATAACAACATAACAACATTGACAGTTTTTAATGTCCATTTTCAGTGAAATTTCTTAGAAAATTACACACAAGAGAAAGAGAAAAACAAACTGCACCATCATCACATCATTTCCATACCCAATCTTCTGCACAATTAGCAGCTATTTTAAAGCCCTACGTCCTTCATATAAACATAACAACATCCTTGACAGTTTTTAATGTCCTTTTTGTGAAGTTTCTTGGAAAATAATGCACAGGAGAAAAAGAAAAACAAATTGCACCATTGTCACATCATTTCCATGGTTTACAATCTCACTGAACAATCAGCATGGAGTTTGCTCTTTTATTGTACAATAATATGGGACTTGCACAATATGGGTTCTACAATAGTGCTCCAAGGTGGCATCTTTAGACTGTTTAATGTTTTACAACTTCCCCCTCCTACAATTTCACTGAACAAAGAAAAAATTGTCTCACTTTTCTGCATTAAATTCTGCCTCTTTATACATTGCCATCATTTTATCAGACAAACGAAACACTTTCAAAGACAGCATTCCTTGTGAGGTCTTCCATGGATCTAAAACGAAAAAAAAAAAACATGGTTTCTTATCTATTTTTCTCTTCTTATAACAGTGCTAAACTTGGAAACAACATGATGAGTACATGTAGTTTTGGTCTCTTTTAGCCAGATGGTGGCCAGAAAATGGCTTGGTTACAAGTTAATTCAGGAACTCTTTCTCTAAGGCCTTATCCACACGTATCCCTTTTTTTGAAAATGAAGATTTTTTTCTCTGCTTTCAAAAAAAAAAAAAATCAGTGTCCAGAGGCTGTGTTTTTTTTTTCAGTGACTGAAAATGGCACCATCTTTGATGGGAGCAATGCATGCGTTTTTACTGGTATACAACACCATGAAATAAACCTCCATTATACACGAGTACCGCTAATAGTGTTTTCAAAAATATCCTCTCTGGAAAGCTTTTTGAAAGGATGTATTTTCGGTGACCCTTTTCACCGGATATGTGTGGATGGTAGGCCAAACCAGAGGAAAAAATCTTGGTTTTCAAACAAAAATGGACACGTGTGGAAAGGCCTTAAGATTCCTTACAATAAATGCATTGTCTTAAAGGAAAGTGAGATAGAGTAAGAATCACAGAAATGTTTTTATCCCTATGAAGTTTGACTCTTGAAATCTAGATTTTTCTTGACATCAATCCAACAGACTGAGCTAGGAGGCTAATCTGGAGCACTCATTAAATTTAAGCAATAAAGTTACGGCACTGATATAAAACTTGTTGCCATGAACACATCGCCAAACAAACAAACAAACAAATAAACTGCTCACCATAAATAAGTACCACTGATTCCTCAATAGAACTCTGATAACTGAATTGTGAGTCCAGTAATGTTTTGTTTACAAATGAACCAAGGTAAGTTGATTGATACCAGCCCACATGTAGATGGTCTACATTGACAGCTCGTAAACGACGCATCATCTCCATCTGGTAGTTTACTAAGAAGAAACATACATAAAGTAATATTCAGGGTTTTATGGACATTTAAGAGCTTACTTGTCAATTCATAATTTGATCAGCATAGTGTGGCATTTGGTGTTTGCCCAAGCCTTTTCGGTCAATTCACTTCAGTGAACCAAATAGCATTTAACGTGAGGAATCGTGAGGCCTGCAAGCAGAGCTTCCCTTTGTCTTCTTGAGTGAGGAGGAGCCCGAACTTCTGGACTAGTCAACCTTGTTTTCTCTCATGAAACTGGTTAATTATTTTTCTTTGAGTGTAAGCATGTGTTTTTTGATAAACCGATGGTCATAAATGAGCCCGCTGTGGCAAGCATGTGGTTATTAGGCCTGGGTCTGAAACTATGTCTTAGCCAGATGCCGTGCATGCTTGACAAAGATCTTACTTGACTCATGCAGTCTTCCTGGATCTAAGCAAGCCAAAATCAAGCAAGCAAAAGAAAGCCTCTGCTTGAAGGGTGATGGTATATGTGTTCCCCTCTGAAAATTCAAGCTTTTGCTTCTTAGTTTTCTTTGCCAAGGGGGACATCTTCCAGTTTCTTGGAAATTTTATTTACTTTAATAAGAAATCTCCAAAAGAATCTCTCTTCCAGGGCCTTAATTTTTGGGCAAAATGCTCTAAAAGTTCTTTAATAAGAAAAAAATTATATATGTAAATGCCACACGAAGAAATTCAGCCCATGTTTTTAGAATTTTCTGGATTTGTTCCTGGTTTTCAATGCAAAGATGGATTTTCTCCTTTAAGACTGTCTGTTAGCCCTAAGTGAGGAGAAGAGTTGTATCAAACTTTTCTTGGACTGCAGGTACTAACAACATGGCTTCTTCAAGCTTCTTCTTCATTTTCTCAATCTCTAAAAAGTTACTTATTCTCGCATGTAATAAGGTTCTCACCATCGTCTTCGTCATCATCTTCTCCTACTCGCACTGATGGGAAAGCAAAGCAGTTTGTTATCTCAAGTTTATGGTTTTGAATCAATCCAAGTAAAACTCCCTGAACAAGTTCGCCTGCTGATCCTTCATCTTGGCAATGTTTAATAATTTTCAGCACAACCTTGCAAAAATAATGGTATGAACAAGTCAAAAACAGTAGCTAGATAAAAAAAATAAATGTTATTACAAAAAACAAATCGACCACAATTTTCCATCGTCGACACTCTTATATAGACCATAGAAATGACGCCATAACATGTTCAAAACTTCGCCTGCGGTTGGTGGTTCCTCTTAAGTTTTATGACGTCACTTCTATGATCTATAAGAGTGTAGCCCATGGAAAATTGTGGTCGATTTGTTAAAGAGAACTTCATCGATGATAAAATCATGGATCACGTGTGCACTAGTTTTCTAAATTTTCTCCCAAAAAGACACCAAATACGTTCCAAAAAATTACAACGATTTTTTGGTTTAACTGATATTTACCAGTCCATCAACTTGGACGCTATCAATTCGACTTGTAGAACTGGAGGAACTTGAATTTTCCGCACGGGAAGAACGACTCCTTTCCGCCATTTTGTGGAATCTTCTTGACGAAGAAGCAAATTTCCGCGTTTGACTGGGTATGACAATAAGTCGGATTTCACCGTGTGTAATCGTGTATACTTCGGACTGTCATCGGCGATGACGTAATGGGAGCCGCCTCGGCAGAAATAGGTTTTCTTTGTACTGTTGATCTTCAATCTCGTCCGTCCGGCGAAAAATGTTAGGAAACTGTTGATATTGCTACTCAGTTGATATTGCTGGCATTAACTTCCACTTGTGACCCTTCTTTTTCTCAACATTCACTTGAAAGTGCAAGGTCAATTTTTGGACTTTCGAATAAGGGACTGTCATTGAATGGCATGGGTTGTGTTTACAGCAAGCAGAGAAGGCACGAAGCGAACGGAAATTTGAAGAACAAGAAGCACAAAAAAGCTCAAAGTTTCGATAATGTGAATGCCGATGATAGATATCCACGGAATCATGAACCATTACCAGATATTCCAGTGGAAAATGAAATTCAACATCCGCCGGCGGAACAGAAGCTTCTGTTTGTCGCGCTTTACGACTACGACGCGCGAACGGCCGAAGATCTGAGCTTCAAAAAAGGTGAAAATCTTGAAGTTATAAACAACGAAGGAGGCGACTGGTGGCAGGCAAGATCGCTTGTGACGAATGCTGTCGGCTACATTCCCAGTAACTATGTCGCTCCTGCTTCTTCTCTTAAAAGCGAAGAGTAAGTATTTATATATACTGTAGCTTTCAAAAATTGAGTTAGTCAACACCGGATAAATTTGGTGTTAGTGTGCATTACATTCATTCACTTCTTTGCTGACATTTCGTCCTTCACCGAACTAGAAAATACGACTTTCACTTGAACGAAGCTTTTTCATTTTAAAGTTAAAGTGAACACTTTCAGTCATTGAAATTCGATCATTCCTAATTACCACAGCGTTCACTGAAGACTGTGCGGATATTTTAAACAAGCTTCTTATTCCTGGTTATTTTGTAGTGTATTTTTTTTGCTAGAATACCTTATATTTGTTAATTTTAATGTTTCGACTTTGAACGGTCGTCAAATGCTTTCAGTTCCGTTTTGAAGGTCCATGTTAGACAAAACCTGTTTATGGACTTGAGCATTGTACTTGTAGATTCCAAATGGAAACAGTAGGGAATTTCAACGGAATGCTTTAATGAATTAATTCTAAAACAATTAGAAAATTACATCGTTCTTTGCTTTTCCAGAAGATTTCACAATAAAAGTGAAGTATTATACCTATGAAAATGAAATTTACAAAACGTGTAATTGGTTTACAACGCCTACTGTACTTGGATGAGACATTCATGAAGATAAAGCATTTCTCGTGTGATTCTACATTTATAATTACGGAATATGTGACTAAGAAAAACCTTTTGCAAATGTTATAACCAAATCAGCGTTCCTGCTAATTTATAGATCATAGTTTGAATTTTAGTGGAGAAATATTACGTCAAAATTGAACACGAACTAATCTTCTACAGACGTCAAAATTGAATGCAAACTAATCTCAGTTGCCACAATTTCCGGTTCTTGAAAGTAGAAATACAAAGAACAACAAAGGCTGATTTTGAGTGGTTCTTAGAACTCACTGCACTTAGGAGGAAATACGTTCTAGCTTGCAGTTTTCCTTTATATGTTTATCATATATCTATTGTGTAAATACTTCACTACTAATAGAAGATCACACGTGGAGTTTTGACAGATACATAACTTACTTGTATTTACTTTTATACTTCAAATAACTTTGTATAAACAAGATTAAAGACCCCTCTGGATTTATGCATAAAAAAGACTACCATTAGCTATTGTATCAACTAAGACCTCCAAGAAAAAGTTTTGCTCCTTGGTAGCCAGCTAAGAGAGCTGAGATATGCTTTAATGCAATGGTTGGTAGTTTGCTTCTAATCCTATATATTTGAGAGAAAATTGAGCTTATTTAAAAGTCAAAACAAACTGACAAAGTTATCGTAGTGCAACAAAGATTTATTCAAATATTGCTTTTTTAAAAAAGCTTAAAAAAGCCAAACGATGAACAGGTCATGTCCTTGCCCGCTTGTGTCAGATGATTAATGTACTGGCCGACACATTCTTGTTGCATACAAGCATGACCTTGGAAGTTGTTATTATTATTTATGTCAAACATTTAAGTCTCTCAGTTTCAGTTTTCTCAAGTTTAAGCTAAAATGTGAAGCAGCAAATGAAACTCAATCATCCTTATCAGGTCATAAAAAACCCACTTGTAAGAGAATAAAAGCACCAGATTTAAAGCGGACACCTTTTTAAATATTTAATTTTGTTAATTGTAATTCATTATTATATATTAAATAGCCAATGAAAAGTTTATCCTGCAATGGTGAAGAGGTGATCCGCTAGGTAGGTACTTAATAGACACTCTAAAAGTTTGACAAAACATTTAAGTTCAACTACAAAAGTTAAAAACCTTTCTACCCGATCAATGTTTACTATAATATTATAAACAATGAATAATCAATAACCATTGAATACATGGATAGACTATCAAAATGACTGACCACACCAACAGCTTTAATTGAAAAACAGATGGCGTGTACTGCCAATAAGGAAAGATGGTTCCATAATAGGATATTTTTGGACAAAAAAGATATGTGTTAACCGAGACTAGAAAAAGCGTAGATTTGAAGTCATGGGATTGCCTTGTGTCCATGAAGCCCAGCACCATTTCTGATGGAAAAAATACATTCATGAGTGAAGAATTGATTCAAAAGAAAAAGAAGCACTGTCAAATTATTGATAAGATAGGGTTTTTCCTGTGGTTGCCAGTTTAGTTTCAAAAACACAGTGGTAATGCTAGTAGGTGTATTGTGAGATCGGCATTAAAAAAGAACGAAAACAAAATATGTAGCTCTTTGTTGGATAAGCTCAATAGCAGAAATATCCTTTGAGGTATTATGGTGAGCAGGTAACACTGCCTGCATGCAATTATTGCCTTCAATATGACCTCTGCTTTATGCATGTAATAAAAATACCATATGAAATAGTTATTTGAGAGATTTAGAGTTAGGTTTATGGCAAACAGAAAACATGGATTTGTACCTTGTGACCAAGCTTCCCCTGTACTTGTTGTTTACTGTTCATCATTACTACACAGAAACCATTAGTTTCATGCCCTTTTTATTCATCTGAATTGTTTATGGACCGTTTTTATCAGCTCAGTCTTATTGGAGAATTTCTAAACTTGAATCTGCCATTTGGTGAAAACATGACTCTAAATGTCTCTATTAAATCTGTTGGTGGTATAGCTTGCACAAAAGTGTAACTTATGATCATCATTCCAATATTTTCACATCATGGTTAAATAATCTTCTCAGGTGTGATGGAAATTTATGTTAGAGTACATTAACTATAGAAATAATCAAGAAAGATAAAGTGCTATAAATTATGATTATGATTAGTTAACTGCAGGCTTTTAGCCAGACATTGAAAACTGGTCGTCCAGAAGGCATGTTTTCCCGTAAACGTATAAGAGATTAGGTGAATTTTTCTTGTGTTTCTTCCAAAAATGGGCGTCCATAGGACGGCTGGACACCCTTCTGGCTAAAACCTTGGTTAACTGGGGTTTATATAATAAATTACTCTGTTATCCAGTTTTATAATGATGATAATGAAAATAGTAATAATAATTGTATTGAAAACATAGGGGTAAATCTCAATGCAAGATAGAATGAAAACAGTAATGCGTGACATAACAACGCTCAACTTGAAATCTACACAGTCATGACTTCACAAAGCCTCCACAAATACCAAAGGTCATTGATATGCAATAGAAAATAATGAAAAAGCTTAGTTTACCACTGGAGTTAAAAGCTTATTCAAGCTTTCAGATGAAAAGCATTATAACATCCTTGGAAATGTCTAAAAATATAAAAACCATGCACTGTAGTGAAACCTGAATACACTTCATTTACATGGATTTCTAGATTTTGCTAACACTAGTATCTTACTGAAAACTCATCCTGTACTAAGCTGAGATTAGGCTCTACTTCCATCTTGCTTTCGGCCACAAGGCAAATTGAGGAGTTGTAACATTTAGTACAGTACTTGTGTACCTGAATTACATGGGCTTGCAAATCGAACAATAATTGTTGCATCACTTGCATGTGCATTCACATGATTACCGTGACGTCAGATGGACCTTAATCTTAACACCAGGGTCTTTGCGGTCACATACCATGTATATTAGTCGGTACATTATGGGCATCCCAAGAAGGTGGACAAATTCTGGAAAAACCTCACTATACAGTTTATAAAGTACTGCTGACCAAGAATAGTCTGCAGGCTCACTTTTGTTTGCCTGCAATAATAGTATGAATTTTTCCCATTCAATAACTGCTTTTCTTGATTTCTTTTCTTAGTTTGTTATTTGAATTAAGTTTTGAAGTTAAGTTTTGAATTAATTTGTTTGTGTAACTCCTTTTTAGATGGTTCTTTGGGCCAATCAAGAGAGTTGATGCTGAAAAGATGCTCATAATGCAAGGGAAAAGCGGTTCATTTCTGATCAGAGAAAGTGAAAGCAAACCAGGGGACTATTCGCTTTCACTGAGAGATGGAGAAATAGTGAAGCACTACCGCATTCGATCCTTAGACACTGGAGGCTTTTACATTGCTCATAGAGCAAGGTTTGCAACATTGATTGAGCTTGTTGAACATTACCAAGCAAATGCTGATGGACTTGTAATTAAACTGGACAAACCTTGTCCCACACTTGCTACTCCTGCTCCCAAAGATCTTGCTTATAATACAAAAGACCAGTGGGAGATCCCTCATGAATCAATACGTCTTGTGCGCAAGCTTGGGCAAGGACAGTTTGGAGAAGTGTGGATGGGACTTTGGAATAATACCACCCCTGTGGCTGTAAAAACACTGCGTTCCCAAGTTAGCATGTCACCCAAAGCATTTCTCTCAGAGGCACAGATCATGAAAAGGCTTCGGCATGACAACCTAGTACAGCTTTATGCCGTCTGTACTCAGGAGGAACCAATTTACATTGTGACTGAATTAATGGAGAATGGAAGTTTGCTGGATTATTTAAAAGGTCCAAGGGGAAGAGATCTTGGCCTTCCACAGTTGATACACATGTCAGGACAAATTGCTGCTGGTATGGCATATTTAGAAATAAATAATTACATACATCGTGACTTGGCAGCAAGAAACATTTTAGTGGGAAAAAACAATGTAGTTAAAATATGTGACTTTGGGCTTTCAAGAATTATTGACGATGGCGAATACAATGCCCATGCAGGAGCAAAATTTCCCATAAAGTGGACTGCCCCTGAAGCTGCCTTGTACAATAAATTTACAATCAAGTCAGACGTCTGGGCTTTTGGTATTCTATTGAGTGAACTCATAACATATGGACAGGTACCGTACCCCTGTATGGGTAATGCTGAAGTGCTTGCTCAGGTGGAGAGAGGCTATCGAATGCCCCGTCATCCAAACTGCCCACCTAGCCTGTACCAAATAATGATGGATTGTTGGAAGGCTGAACCTATGGAAAGGCCAACATTTGAAACTCTGCAGTGGCGATTAGAAGACTTCTTTGTTATGGACACCACAAACTATGCAGATTATCCAGAATCTTGATAGTTTGACTAGATAAAAGCAGGGATTATTCAAGTGTCTTATAATCTGATTGTGGCATGAAATATTTGCATGAGCTAATTTTTATAAATTTTGTAGATTTTCTAAGTAATTACACAAATAAAATCTTGTAAAAATAAACTTTTGCAAAAAAAAAAAAGGAATTTCAAAAATTAACTCAATGTTAATGTTATTGAATTTAACTTTAATCAGATGAGATCAAGATAAAGATGTTTTTCCAATGACTAAATTTGATAGCAACTTTTAATATACAGCATTTGCTGCTGCAGAATGCAACTACATTCACAACAATTTGTTCCCAGCTATTGTCTGAAATTTAAATTTGCAAAAGAAATTGTTAATGCTAATTGCAAACACATAAATATGTGTAATCCTCAAAATTGGACCTGTGCAAAAATTTCATGTCAAAGGGTAGAACAAGAGAAAGAGCTCTATATTGTTGTCCTCATGTTGATGGCCATCTGAGAAGTGAGAAGCAGTCAGGTGCTGCCATTTAAGAGTTAAAGAGTTGTAATTACAAAGTTTTCTACAATTTGGTCTCATTACCTCAAGATTAATGTACAGCAGTCTCGACTTTGTTTAAGTGTCTAACGTTCATTACGATTTTTGATTTGTTATCATTTTGTTATTTTAAATAGCTAAGAGGTTTCTTTCTGCAAACTTGGCAATTTAGGAAAAAAAGTTTCATTCTTCAATGCAATTATGGTTATGCATATTTGCATAATACTGTGTTATAAAGGGTGCGTAAGATGGATAATAACTTTGACCTGACAATGGAGGGACAAAGAACTAGAGGCTTGTTACAATGGAGCACCTCCTGGAAGCTGTTAACTGACATGTCATGATATGTGATGGAATTTCTAGCTGTGGCCTTGCCACTGAAACTACATCCTTAGCTCAGAATTATAGCACAACAAAAGCCCATTACTAAATTGAAGCTTGTAAGTCACTACCCTCTGTTGTAGTTCAAGAAACAAAGCTGTCATCATTTGTAGGTCTGAAGTTGTGGTCATCAAACTCCTGTTATTGCCAGTAACTGTCATTTTGAAAACGTCTCAAGCACTGGGTCACTCTGACTGAAGATAACTACCTAGTTGTGGAAATGCAACTGTCAACATTAATGGTCATCGTTTGATCTTTATGTACCCAGACTACCGTGTATCGCCCAATTCAGTCTGTTTTAAAAGTCTTCAGCTGCCTAGAGTTCCTTGCAAAATCAAAATTTCGGGGAAAAAAAGACCCAAATTTGATTTTGGGAAACGAAATTAATGGTATCAGAAAAAAGCAGCGACAAAGGGAATGAACAGCAAGCAATACACCAGTTTGTTATCTCAGAACTCCCATAAGCGGATATCCTTGGGATTACAACAAGCGTCCGATTGGGAGAGTTGTAAAAATGCAGTGTCTGTATGTTGCAGGGGACTTGGTCTAAGTGTCAGCTTAGGAGAGCTGCCGTCGTCCTATGGGACGAGTCTGTCAGTGCACGTTTAATGTACCTTATTGCCTCGGGCTATGTTCAGACGGCAGCCGACGAATTTTCGACCGGTTGAAAATTCATGCATTTAGGTGTTCCGTTCATACGGAACCACGTTAGCTAACCAACGAGAACTTGGACGCCTAGCCGTTCAAAGTTTCGTGTGAACAGAGCGAAAGATCAAACGGTTTTGTGTGAACAGTGTCCGGTTAAATTTTTTAGCTGGTCGAAAATTCGTCCAATGCCGTGTGAAGAGAGTAAATGGCTAATATTTTTTTTAATTGAACAGTTAGTGAAATATAGTGAAATGGAAACACTCTGGTCTTGAAAAGATCGAAAACATGCGCTTGTTTTTTTGCTCATATGTTTAAAGAGACTGTTTTGTTATACTTTTGCCAAGAAAATGTGATTTTTAAGGCAAATAAGTTAGCTTTTAGTAAAATAATAATAATAATAATAATAAATGACCTTCGTTTTTCGTTAGTGGTAAGATTTTAGATGTTCAAAAACTTTATTGTACTATTAGAGCTTTTACAGAAATTTATACCGAATCGCCGGAAAGGCTGAAAATAAAATTATGACAGTGCAACATTGAATGATTACTTCCCAGTTTGTTTATGCAATACGGTGGGTATCGGTTATTTAGGGCCTCTTCATATGAGCCCGGTTGACCGGGCTGGCCCGGTTTCCGAGATCTCGTCTTACCTCTAAATCCTTTGTAAAATTTTCGATGTGTTCATATGAGAGGGCGGGCTGGCTCGGTTCCCGAGATCTCGGTTTTTCCAACCGAGATCTCGGTAAGCGGGCTGGAAATTTTGCCATATGAACACTTCATTCCGGTTACCGGGATGAACGGTGGAATGAATTCTGGCGGCCCGGATGGCATCGTCTTGCATTGCCTGCTGTATTTTCCACATCATAAGCATCCCATTTAACTGCAGTGATACAGCTTTAAGAGTTACCGATGGTAAGATAGGCCCGAAAGTTAAAATTCTTGTGTTTCGCTATGTTTGCTTTGTTTCCCAAATTTGGCGCCAGAACTCGTTCTCAGGATCTTTGACCTTTTCTCATCTCGGAAACCGGGCTGAAATTTCCCATATGAACCCAAGGCAAAATTCATCCCGGTAACCGAGCCAGCCCGGTCAACCGGGCTCATATGAAGAGGCCCTTAGTATATACACACTCAGTGATCTTGGTGATTTAAGCAATCTGATTGGTTCGCCATCTCGGGCTATTCAACAATATTCACCTCCTAGCGAGTGGATAATGTGTGAGCGCGGATTTTTTCCCATTTTCTTAGAGAAAGATCTTTTAAAAAGTCGACAAAATCCTAGGGTTGACTTTTTTTCAGGCAAGAAAAGACTTCGAAGGATTCAAAACGGCGTTTTTCCATTTACTGTTGTTGAATTTTGTGGTCGATGGATTGCTTACAACTCCCGTTTATTCGCCTAGAAGAGGCCGTTTCGTGAACTCAGCGTTTCCTAACAAGAAAAATTTGGCCAAAAACGAAGTTTCTCTATGACAAACAAATCTGAATGCAAATGTTTGCAGAAATTCTACGTTTCAAGTAAACACGAGAAAGAATGCTACGTGAAGACGACGTCTTACCTCGAGGAACCGAATCGCCATTTTTGTCAGCACTTCATGCGAAGAACGACACAACAAACCTTTTCGGCTATAAACTTGGCAAGTCAACAGAAAACATCAAAGCTCTTCTTTTCCTCTTAGGTAAGGAAACAATTCAAACTTTTAGCGGTTCCATTCAAGTCATTACGCTGTTGTTTGCGAAGTGATAAGCTTGTGAATTGCCATGTTTGAAAATTCTACAAAGATCTATTTTTAAACTGTCGCGTGTCTAGCTGACCTGATCTGTCAATCAAATCGTACTTTTGAATGGTTTCCTCTCTGATTTTATTGAGATCACTTCGTGTGTATATACTAAAAAACAATTATTCTTTTCAATCTCGGTGAATAGTGGCATTAGGAATATTTACCTCGCCACTTCGTGGCGCGGTAAATATTTTGCCACTATTAACCTCGATTTCAAAGAATAATTGTTAATTGCACCTCGGGGGAGACCCAACGTCCCGGTATTAAACGTTTCGGGCTAGAAATCGAAATCTAGGGAATAGAAGCGGGTGTCCTATACCAAGCTAACAAACGAGTCCATTTTGTTTTGTTGACTGATAGTTTTTCCATAGCTGCAAAAAATGAATCGTCTTTAAATGTAAACTATACTGCGGAACTATAAAACAGTCCGTATTTTAGACTGTTCACAGTCCCCTATTTTTTCGTGAGATCGTTGAGATATAGCACGTCTTACCGTTAATGACGGCCATCTTGATTTTCAAATGTACCGAGGGGGCGGGCGTGGGGGATTATAGCTCTAGGGGGAGGTGGGCGAGAAAAATAAAATATTTAAAATATTTTTCTCGCTTCCTCCCAAACCGCCCCCTGCCCCCTAAGTAGTTTTGACACTCACGCAAGATGCAGCCCGAAACGCAAAGTGCTCGATCTCGACGATCTTACGGAAAAATAGAGGACTGTGAACAGTCTATCCGTATTTTTGCGTATTCGAGTACGCGCGAGCAGTCAAACAAACGGGTCTGGAACGAGGCTGAAAACAGAGAGCGAGACCTGGGGAGAGACGCTGTAAGACGTGAGAGGCGCACGCGTTTCGCCCGCGTAAGACTCTTACGGCACGCTTTACCGATTTCTTTACTGATTTTGAGAAAAAAACTGACTGTTTTGTAGTCTATGTAAACTACAGCTTACCGGACCCGAATTATCGGGACCTTCGAGATACGCGTCCCTGGTTTGAAAAATATGGGGCTTTAGCATACGGGACAGCGACGGCATGAATGAATTTGCGCTGCTACCCTCTTCTGGTTCAATTCGTCAAATTTGTCAATTTGGTGAATTTTTCTGGATTTGATTCTAAAGGACTGTACATGTATTAGAAATTAAGTAGACTGCAAAACAGTCGGTTTTCTTCTCAAAATCAGTAAAGAAATCGGTAAAGCGTGCCGTAAGAGTCTTACGCGCGCGAAGCGCGCGAGCCTCACACGCCTGTGTGAGGCTTTGTGTGAGGTTATGTGTGAGGCGGGAGAGCGTCTATCCCCAGGTCTCGCTCTCTGTTTTCAGCCTCGTTCCAGACCGCTCGCGCGTACTTGAATAGGCAAAAATACGGACTGTTTTGCAGTCTAGAAATTAAGAAAAAAAGTTTAATCGTTTTTTCTTGTTCACTTCACGTCCTTCATAAAACACTGAGGCGAGTCGTGAGTTGGAAATACGACGCGCTACGAACAAGAGACTATAAAGGGGACAGAGAGGCCATCCCCCATATACACCCTATTCCATAGGTAATTCGTCTCGAGTTATTTTTAACACCACAGATCTCGAGGAGGATTAAACAACAGCCAATCACATAGCGCGAATGTGTTCCGCGTGGATGACCCACGCTGAGAGCCACGCGTCCTTCACGAAATGACGCAGAACAAAAAGGGGGAAGACGCGGAGAGCGATTTTGCTATTCCTTTTGTCGACGAAAACGACTACAGCGAGATTTCTGCGAAAGCTGTGTCAGCGAAACCGAAATTAAAAAAGAATCGCCCTTCCTCTCTTGTATAGAGCTAACAGTAGAGCAGGGAAATCCTTAACACACTGCATATTCTCTCAGGATCATTTATAATTTACAGTTTAAAGAGAGCAATTTCTGGTTTGATGTTTATTTTTTTCAGTCTTTATAGCGATTATTCCTACCCACCTACTTTGTCAACTGTAGGCGAGCCCTCCTAAAGCTGAATTTCAAGGGACCATATTCAAGCTCAGAAAGAGAAATAAAATTTCGTCGTTGCTTATTTACGTCCTCCATAAAACGCAAAATTAGGCATTTTCACGTCGTAGTCGTGCAAAAACGGGAAAGAAATGAACAAAAAAGTGTGTTGCACGTGCGAAGTTGTTTTTTTGCTAATTAAACCTATTGTTTTTTTGATGTTCTAGTTGTCGTCCGCGTCGTTGGATCTTAAACTCCCTAAATTGTACAAACGACCGGTTTCAATAGACCGGCGAAATTTCTCATTTTATTAAAGCACTGAGGTTACGACAACTTCGAGTTAAACTGATTTCACGGGTTGTCAAAGAGTCCAGCGTTCCTTTTTCCCAGGTGAGCGCCGACTCATTTCGCTTCAATATTCAGGAATGCTCTCGATCTTTTTACGCTTTCATTGCCTCTCGCCCGACATGTTTTGCACGGCGTTTGGTCATGCGAAACCTCGACGAAACATCCACGCCTCGCGCAAGGTAACTTTATCCCGATTCGAAAAAATAACTCGAGACGAATTACCTATGGAATAGGGTGTATATGAGGGATGGCCTCTCTGTCCCCTTTATAGTCTCTTGGCTACGAAG
The DNA here is from genome assembly GCA_964035705.1 of Porites rus. Classification (NCBI taxonomy): domain Eukaryota; kingdom Metazoa; phylum Cnidaria; class Anthozoa; order Scleractinia; family Poritidae; genus Porites; species Porites rus. Next base: position 4,436,352 of record OZ038002.1, read on the forward strand.
TATTTTTGACGATCTTCGCGGTGTTTCATCTGGTGATGAAACACTGTTGAATGCTTGATTTTACTTCTCAAACAAAATGGTTTTGGAAGGAGAAATCAAGGTTTCCAAATTGAGCAGTTTTTCATCACATTTCAAAACACTCACAAACATTTCCTTTGTATTTTCTTTATGAATTATTGAGGAGTTTGAGAAAGAAATATGAAAGAATGGCACGAGAGACGACAGACGTATGTTTGCGAGTGCTAAAGGAAAGCAACAAAAGTAGAGTCGACTGCGACTGTAATGATCATGTCACAGGGAGTCCCATATTACCTTTTCGGGACTGTCGTGTGCACTGTTTTTCCGCTAACCTTTCTAGAAATAGCTGTATAACGAACCTCTTTGAATCGTTACGAAGACCAGGGTATAATGAACAGAAAATATTTTTCACTGCAGCTATCGTAAAATCAAATGTATGGGATCAGAATCCAATGTGACAAACCCTTTCTTGCTCCCCTTGGCACTTTGTTACATACTAGCCGGGGGTCCACTGTATCTCTCGTAGTCAAGAGGACCGGGGGGGGGGGGTGCACGGCCCGTACTTGGGTACAGGTGACCTGAAAGCCGCTGAGAATTTAAAACCCTGACGCTGTCTCGGACGACAACCGCAACTTTATTACACTGTTTAGGACAGAGGACAAAATGCAAGCCGTCTTTAAAAGTTATCGATTGGTACAGCAATAGAGCAAATTCAAGTGAATTTCATAAAGCAAATCAAATCAATCGTCCAGGCAATAAAAACCCTGTTTATGATTAGGACGTACTTGCACGAAATTATATACCATGTTTAGGACAGACTAGAGCGAAATTATATGCCCTGTGTAGGACAAGAGGACAAAACCATACCCTGTCTAGCGGCACATCCCCGTCTAGGCCATACAAGAGATTACACGCAAGTACAGATACCAAAAAATGCCTTTATTTCTTTTAAAAAAAGTACAATTAGATTGCCACAAACAAGTCTTTCCTAAACTTAAACGTATTACTGAATTGCCTTTACTCTTAAAAATAAGCTACAAAAGACAACTTCATGCAAAATTACATTTTAAAATTCGACACTTAGTTCATCCCTATAAATAGGTATCAAATACCATTGAAGTGTAATTACAACTGGAAACTAGCCGTGCGATAACTAAAAACCTTTTAACTTCCTTGTAGATGCACTGCAAACCGACGTTGACTAAAGAAACCTACATCACGCATAAAATGTTAACACAAACATAGCAGAAACTTTTGATCTTTTAACTTCGCGGTTAATATCGGTATACACTGGCGCTATACAAGCACTCGCAAAGTTTGAAACAAGTAAAGCAAGCCGAGTGGTAAAATAAACAACAAACGTTACTTTAAAGGAAATTGAAAAAAAGACAAAGAAAATAGACGAACAACAAACTGATAATTAAAACAAATGTCGAAAAGTTTTCGACCCGTTATTATTAATGCGTTCGGTCGATGTTCTTCATTGATATAAGAATGCTCAGAAAACTGGCATAATATACACCGCGAGACAAACAATTTCCCGGAGTAAAAAGAGCGGCTACACTTGTGTGTGTTTCCCGCGTTACACTCCAAGTGCACCTTTATATTTTTGTTTGCCTAAATTTAACGTGGGACTCAATCAGAAACCAGTCAGCACGATGCGGCCTGCATGAGGCGCGGACGCGAAGCGCGTGAGGAAGGAAAAAAGAGAAAAAATTCCGCCATTTCAGTTTCTTTTTCCCCTCCTCTCTTGTGTCACGCGACCCAACTCTTTTGTCAGAGGGCCTCCAATGAAGCCTGTGTACGCTTCCTTTAAACCGTCTGACGTTTCTAGAAATGTTCTGACATTGAAATTTATCACGGGAAGAAGCAGTCACAAGTACGATATATTTCTCCGCACGTATAGAAGGCTTTACCCTTTGGAAAAACTCTCTATGTAATCACCGCTTTAGCAGATATCAATTTCAAAGACATTATTTTTATAGCCAACGATAACCTTAATGCCTTCAATTAAGGTTGCGCATGTTATTTTGTGGGCCAATTTATGTCTAAAACAATTATAATTATTCTTATAACGGCGGAATACGATCGATCGAACACACTCAAAGACGCCTCTATCTAAGACAGCTTCTTAGCAAAAACCTTATCCGACTAAATGAAACTAACAAAGAAAGGAATAGAAATATTTCCAGTTTGTTTTAGCTCGTGCATTACCTCACAACCCAAGGGTTACGAGTTTGCTTGTCTCTCCCACTACCTAACCTCATGTTTCAAATTTTACTTATCCAGTTCTACAGACACACAAAAAGAGCATCCCCGGGACTCAAAATGGCACAATAAAAATAAAGATAAAGTAAATAAAATTTGTCTTTATCACGGCCTGGTGTAATTTTCCTCAGAACGGGTGTCTTGACCACTAATTACTAGATGGTGACAGCATAAATGTTAGGAAAGAATAGCCCAACAATTTGAGGCTTACCACTTAGTTACGGCCTCGACACCAACTCAACGTGTAGAGAAGAGAAAGAATTGACTGTTCATGCTTTGCCAATTACAAAGAGGGCAATTTTTCTTAAGGCATCCCACTGCAGAATACGGCCCTATGAGTAGCTTTCATTTTAATAACACTTTTTGACTGACTTAAGCCCTAGACTTGGTCATTTCAATCCTAGCCATGCACCCAACGGTATCCGTTACGTTAAAAAAGAGAGAGAAATGAAGAGGAGACAAAAAATCAAAACAAAAACAAACAAACAAAGTGGTCTTCGACCGCCACTTTTCGGCTTCTAAGGGATGGTCGATCGGGCAGGTTACATGTCATCCTTGATACAATGGAAATAAAAAAGATACATAGAAATTGGTCCTTAAACCTCAAAAGTACTGAACTTTCCACTAAAATTACCAACGAGGAAGGACAGCGCTTGAAACCTTAGATCATGGACAGTTCGTCTTGATCACCAAGAGGAATTTTCTCTGAATCTTTGTAAATTTTCTTTCCTTTCCTTGAGCGGTCGCTAAAAATGACGTCGGGGGAATCTATAGAAAAACAACATACGACACGGAAAGGTCATCATCACCATCATAAATAAACTTCAAAGTAATAGTATCACTGTAATTTTGTTAACACCCTTCCTAAGTCGTGTGGAAGTGTAGAGTTTCTTTAACCTATTTTCTACTTAACGTATACAATTCACTGGTACAGCCACACTTTGATTACTGTAATGTAGTATGGGGAAACTGTTCTAAGAACCTATCTTCTAAATTGCCGAATCGCGCCACTCGCGTTCTGACTTTCTCTAATTATGACTGCAGTACTAGTGAATTATTTCAAAATTTAAAGTAGTCGAAACTTATCCTTCAGCGTGCAGTTAGTAAAGCAATAATGATGCATAGCATTGTAAATAACACAGCTCCAGAATATCTGACTTCGCGTTTTGGTCGTCGCTGCGATTTAACTAGTTATAACCTTAGAGAGAATGAATACAAGCTCGCTGTTCCACAACCCCGTGCTGAATTTTATAAAAGGAGTCTTTCTTACAGCGGAAGTGTGTTTTGAAACAGCTTGCCTCTGGAGGTGCGGCAATTGACATCCTCTAGTATCTTTAAGGAAAATTAAGAGACCTAAATTTCGATTGACAAATAATTTAATTAGCGATATTCTGTTTTTACACACGGCCTCCTTGAAAAGCAGGTGTTTTCTTTTCATCTTTATTATTTTAGTTTTTATCTTAGATTTTACATTAGTTAGGAAGTTAGTTTTTCTCCCCTTGAATGTAATGTACCTGAAGGAAATACCGTGTTTAAATAAAGTTACCTTACTTTACCTTACATTACATCATTGATTAACGACTTTCCTTCTAGACTGCGTACATCCGCCCCTTATCTCGTTTTGGTCTTTTTTTATTCTTTTTGAGATGAAGAGGCGGTTGTACACAGACTTCTTTCGTTCCCACTCGAAAACAATACCGGAAAGGCCTTTTGTTCACATGTGAAACGCTGGTCGCCAGGATTCTAACCTATGTGTAGCCACACCCACCCCCCGAAGAGGGAAAAAAGGGCGTTTTTCCTTCTTCAGGGGAGGGTGCGGCTACACGTAGGCTACAGGATTTCTTGTTCTTTTTCCCCCATTAGGCGGCGTGGCGTTCGTGAAAGATATAACGTAACAAGCAATTGGATCATACAGTAGAATGCTAACGGGATTCGGGATTGTCGCACAGGCAAGTATGTTACATGAGAGGGAACAAACCAATCCCGAAACAAAGCCATGTGAATAATTATAAGCCGTTTCACACCTCATCGTGGCGTGGCCGTTCACACTTTATCAGATTGCGCGGCAAAAAAATCCATTCGGCATACCGGGAGCAAACCTAGCCCTATCCTGTGTTCCAGAGGATTTCTTCTCGCCTGCGAATGGATACTCCGGTGCAGACCGCAGGCAGGCACATCTTCAGCCCGCGAAGGCCGGACCCAGGAGCGGCGAAGAAGAAAAGCCACGCATTTAAAATTTTTGGAACCCAGGGTAACGTAGCCCCAGACACTAACAAACAAATTTTCTGTAGTATTACCTGCTTCCATCTCGCCATGATAAACAACTTTCATTTCGTCATCCTCGTGGTATTGATCGCCCATTTGACTGTAGTGCTTCTGAAGGGACTTGTACTTCATGTAGAAGAATATCAAGCCGCCAAGCAAGACGAGTGCTGAAAGAAAAATCACAAAAGTCACAAAGATAGATCTTGCGTTTTTCTTCTAGCGAATAAACTGGTACATTTGGATTTTTCATCGGAGAATGATAGTAAACCGTTTTCTTAACACGCAATCTGTGAATCCAGGTTTTCCGTCCTTTTCTTCCGTTCTCTTGGTATTGCTATCAAAACTATAAAACATCGATTGGCAAAATAAAACTGCTCTCAGGCGGGCCCGGCAATTACTGGGACATTCCAGATACGAGCCCCAAGCTCCTTATCGGGGAAAAGGGCGAAAATGGGGCGAGTGCGAAGAAAGAGAAGAGCCGAGATGTGGATTAAGGAAGGAAAGTGACGTGGCTTGCTCGCCTTGCCAAGTTTTTGTGCTTCGTTAATTAATTCGCCGTTTTGCATGAGAATGAAAAATCACTTCCATATCAAAGGTTGAGCACTTAACCTCGTTTTGATGCAGAGGCCCGGGGGAACTCGGAAATGGCCTATTAATTAGCAGAAATCAAAGGTTCGAACTGACAGCAGCTTTTTCTTAAGCACTCTTTCTTATAACCTGCGAAAACAGCCCCTTCTTCTCGCTCCTCGCCGCTTGAGGCGTTTCGCGAGGAGGAACGTCTGCCACTCAGCGACAGAAATTCCATACGGATGACGTAAATCGATGTTCACATAATAAATTCGGTAGTCATGGGGCTCCAAATGCAAATATGTTCAATTTTACGTTTCTCCTGGTCGATTTTGGTAAAGTGTTGTATTCATTTCCGAACGAGCTCCAGCAAAATTCAAATCATTCTTCTAGAGAAGTATATATACCACAAATTTTGACTGTTTTGTTTCAGATTCATTGCGTTTATATCTGACCTTTGCAGCCGTTTTCCTTATGTCTGTCATTCGTAAACATGCAATGGCTAGAACAATATAACTATTCCGACGTACAATCAGCGCTTATGACCAGATTCCAGACAGATTTTACGTCATCGGCATGAAATCGCAGACGTTCCTCCTCGCGAAACGTCCCCCAGCGGCGATGAGCGAGGAGAAACGTTTGTTTACGTAGGCTATCTTTCTTAAAACAAACTGACGCAATTTGAGGCTATCCAAAGCTTACTTTTGAAAGGAACATCTTACCTAATAAAGTAAGAGGTACTGCAATTGCTAAATACGTCTTCTTTGAGCTTCTGTCACTTGATCCACCCTCCCCCCTTGATTCACCCTTCACAGCTTCACTTGATCCACCCTTCAGAGTTCCAACGGTTGGTTTATTTCCTGGCTTGAGGGTGGGAACATTATTGTTTGACCCATCATATGCAAACAGCCACCTAAGAGGTTGACAGCAGTTAGAAACATAAGAACCAAAACTCGATACATCTTAATACAGGTACATCGGCAAGTTCTGGCGCTCTCTTGAAAAAACTATTTTGTCACAACATTGACAATACACGAACAAAGGAACTCTGAAAAGTATTTGTGAAATGCTAATATAAGTATAGACCTTATTCACGAAACCCGACATCTTTATCCGCGCTTTAGGATCGCTGGGATAAAAGCAATGTCAGGTGGTATTTTTGGGGCAAACAAGTGAAAAAATTTGCCAATACGAGAAATCGGGGTCGAATTTGTTTATTTTCTCAAAGCGAGAAGACGATTGTAGACTTGCGAAATGTAGAGTTAGAGTTTTGTCAAGTTCTACATCATTATTGCTTGCTGTAAGATAATAAGTTCTACATTTTCTGTTTTCCATAATAAGCAACTTGAATGACTCGACCGCGATTTCATTTCTTTTATCTTATCAGTCCTTAAGCGCCTTCACAGATGGCGGAAACCGTGAATAAAGTAAGACCAAGTAAAGCCTCTCTCAAGAGAGCTCTGCATGAGGAGAATTTACAAACGCTTTTAAATAGCGGCAACGGGGCAAAAGGACAGTAGGTTACTGTTTTAATTTAGCGTTTGGCTGCACAAAAGATTTGCCAAAAAGGGATGACCTCAAATGGAAAAAAGGTGTAACATACTGTAAACTGCCAGAGGTTAGCATCCAATCCGATACTTTGAAGCCCTTATTGAGAGCTGATTTCGCCTGCTCCATTGCAAGACCTGCAGAACGTACCAGACATAATTTCAGGATCAACTCTAGAGTTTGTTACTTTTCTAGATATTTTACGGGTTCCCTTTCTTGATAGCGGGGTCATTTAAATCGGAGTAAACTATTGCAATGTTGTAAACGCGACCATCTAAGTAGCTCCAGCACGATTGCCGTAAGCTCTTCACATTTTCAACGGGACTAGGCAGGCTTTCGCTAAAGGCCTGTTTAAACAGGCGATTTTTGCTGCGATTCGTGCTGCTTCTGTTGCTTCCCTGTATGTAGTAGATACCTTTAATAGGGCGTCCGCGGCCAGTTCAAGGAAAAATTCTACAAGTAATTTACAAGTGTGGCTATTTTTTTCATACTCAAAAACAATGACTACACTTGTAAATTACCCTCGTAAAAGTTTTATTAAACTGACCGCTGATGTAAAATCTTTCCTACCAAGAAGGCAAAAATAATTTTTATCTCATCTCTCTCTCAACATCACGAAAATGTTTCCTCGAACAAATGGCCCTAATGCATATTTACGTAAGGCGAGCAAAATTTCAGAACCAAATCTCGTTTGTGAACAAAATTCGTCGCATTTGCATGTTGCGCATGGGTATTCTTTTTGACTCTAACGTTTTGGGAATTTGAAAATGTAAAATGTCCCAACTTGATAATTTCAAAACGTCTGTCGTAACCATGCTGAATCGCCACTATTCATGCAACCATTCACAAGGCACAGGCAAGCCTACATGAACCGATCAGAAGTGAATAAAAAACACAAAGCGGCCGCTATGTGGAAGAAAAGGCGTGCGAGCGAATATCAAACTTGGATTTGATTTTACTTCTGAGTGCTTAAAAAAAATGGCAGGAGATTATTTAGCAAGTCTCAAGGCGAAGAAACGGACAAAAAGTAATTCGAAACCAGAACATTACCTGTGGCATTAAGCGGGGGGATAAGATCGAACTCAACATTGTGGCCTTTGACAACAACGGCAGCTAAACGAAGACTGAAAAGAAGCAGGAACAGAAGTTATCATACATAGGGATGTTTACAATTAGCAACTATGTTTCAACGATTCGCAAAGACGATTTTTAGCGCAACACAGGCTTGCAACATTGTCCCCATATTGTTTCGAATAGTTACAACATTTTTCCAACATTGCAATGCTGTGCTGCGCTGAAAATCGGCGTTGTGAATCGTCCGAAAACGTCACTTGAAAAGTAAATTCGCGCTGTTTCAAACTTTACCGGCCTTATTCCATCTCATTCAATTCGTCAAAAGTTGGCAATTTTTTGTGGAGTTGAATTCTAAAAGACTGTATCGAAGTTCAGGAAAAGACAAAGAAAGTCGTCGTCTTGTGTTCAAGTCCTCCAAAAAACGTGAAATTGGGCATCTTCACATCGTGGTCGCGCAGTGACTACAACTGAGAACATGATGTACAAAAAGCGTGATGCACTTGAAAAGTTGTTGTTTTGCCAATCTAAAGGTGATGTTACACGAGACGATTCGAAACGACGATTTTTCGCACAACACAGCGTTGCAACATTGTTTCGAATGGCTGCAACATTGTTCCAACATTGCAACCCTGTGTTGCGCTATAAATCATCGTTGCGAATCGTCTCGTGTAACATCACCTTAAAAGTGATATTACACGAAACGATTCGTAACGACAACACACAACACAGCGACAACACAGCGTTGCAACATTGTTTCGAATGGTTACAAGATTGCAGCACAGTGTTGTGCTAAAACTCGTCGTTGCGAATCGTCCCGTGTAACATCATCTTTAAACTACTGCTTTTTTGCCGTTGTAGTTGCCGTCACCCTTGCCGTCGTCGTTTCCTCAGCTCTCTAAAGGTGATGTTAAACGGAACGATTCGCAATAACGACTTTTAGCGTAACGCAGCTTTGCAATGTTGGAACAGTGTTGTAATCATTGGAAACAATGTCGCAACAATATTGCAAAGCTGTGTTGCGCTAAAAATTTTCGTTGCGAATCGTCTCGTGTAACATCACCTTAATGAGGAGCGTAAGCAACGACTATAACAACGAGAAGGCAAAAAGGCAAAAGGTTAAGTTCATTTTGTTAAATATTGCCAATTATGAGTTTTCTTTGAGACTACTTGAGAATTACAAATATCCGAAGTTTGTGTCAAACAAATGTCTCCCAAACACTGTCGATCAAACTTTGTAAAAACTTGTTAGGCTAACAGCTTTTAAAAAACCATAACTGGAATCCGTATCAATCTTCTTCAAGTACTGCCATGCTGTGTTATTCATATAGCTATTAGTATAGGTAATAGCATGATTTGTAGTGATATTTGGCATAAATACCACGAGTGATATTTCGAAATTGTTATACGTAATTTCACGAGCAGTTAGGCGAGTGAAATTTGAGACAATTTAGAAATATCACAAGTGGTATTTATGCCAAATGTCACGTACAAATCATGCTATTATTTGTTTATACTACTACCCACAAAAGGTTTGTAATGTAGGTATTTCAAATTAAGCTGAAATACCACTGCTCTAAGCCAATCAAATTGCAGAAATTTCTCATGTAGTAATATAAAATCAGTTATTTCATGTTTTACTCAGTTTGGTGGCAGTTCGTACTGTTTGAGTTTTGATAATTTTCATGACACAGCTCCTTAAAATTGGCGAGAAAAATAAACTTTGCACGTGCATGACGCTTTTTGTTACACTTCCTTCACGTTTTATGGAGAACGCACACTCAAGAGAAAGATTTCTTGCTTTCTTTTTCTGAACAGCCCTCCGGAATTCAATTCCAGAAAAATCCGCCAACATTTGACAAACTGCGAGAACTGGAGTAATCGTGACAAAGTTTGAAACGGCGCAAATTCGTTTTCGCTACCGCTGTCACCGTTGTTGTAGCTTAACCTCTCCAGAACGGTGATGACGATGGTGGTCACGATGATGACTTCCCTTCTTGTATAACTGACGCGAACTTTCTTTCCAGCGGCGTTAAGAAACGCACTCTAATCTCCTTGTCGGGGACAGCTACTCATGGGATAATTTACTGTAGAACTTTAAGAGGCTATACTCACTCTGATATGCCCGCTTTTTTACTTGCAGCCTTGATGAATTCCGGTATAAAACTTTTAACATCTCTAGAATCCATGCTGGCTCCGTTATATTTCAGCTGAAGCCGCTCTGTGCCTTTTGAGGCTGTGGAAAAACATTCACAGTCAAATAATGTGAAAACCCCTCTGGAGCTACATCATTTTTATGAAATGTTTTAAAACATTTTAAACTTAAAATGTCATTATTCGGGGATTTGACCTTAAAAACATGTTTGCTTCCAAAACGAATCCATACTTTCCCACCCTACCCCTCTACCCAATCACGTCTCTGGACACCACAGGAGGAAGCAGGGCTTCAAAAAATAACCCTATGATGATAATGATGATATTTAACCCTGTGATAAATCTATGATGGTGATGGTGTGACAGAGATATTAGAGATTGTGATCGTACGATAGTGATATCAATAATGGTAGGCGTGAATAATAGTAGGAGTGATATCAATAATGGTAAGAGTGATATCAATGATGGTGGTAGAGATATTAGCGAGCTTTAGATTCTAGGAAGAGGACGACTACGAGACCGAGATTTTCTCAAAACTTAGTAGTGCGGGCGCGCTTTAACCAACGTCATTTTTGGCGGGAAAACGTGATAGCCGTGGTCATTCTCTACGGGTTTTAGCGAGAATGTCATAGTGACGGAAACAAGTTACCAAATGTTAGAAATTTGCTCATTTTTGGATCGGGAGAGGGCTTAGCCTCCTTCAATTAAAATAATAGTGTTAACTTTCCTGATGAAAAGGTGTAGCTATTTTTTGGGAACACGCGATAAAAACTCAAACTTCGTTCTTGTAGTCGTCCTTGCGTCCTCGAATCTAAAGGCCTCTACTAATGATGGTGATGGTAATGGCAATGGTGGTGCTAGTGATGGTGATATCAATGATGGTGATGATGAAATCAATGATGGTAATGGTGACAGTCAATGATGGTGATGATGAAGACAGAAAGGCCTCTACCAATGATAGTGATGGTGATATCAATGATCAAATGATGATGTTGATATCAATGATTGTAATATCAATGATGGTAACGATGGTTTCAATGGCGGTGATGATGAAATCAACGATGGTGATCGTAAAGGTGATATCAATGATGGCGATGGTGATATCAATGATGGTGATGACGAAGACAGGAATGGTATTGTGTGCTGCTGGTGATAAAACTACAGTGAACGCGAGATGGTGATGATTAAGGCGATATGATCAATCACGCCTAGCGATTATGGTGTCACTGATGGACGTAGTGTTTTTACAAAGGAATTTAAAATTGTCAGGTCTCACTAACCAGGGTATGTCCTTTGGACACTAGGTTTCGGATACTGCATAGCTTCTCCAGCACTGTTTTTAGCTTTCACAATAAAGGTGTACGCTGTATTGCTAACCAGGTTCTTAAAAATGTAATAATGAGTTGAGCCATCCACGGTGATCTCCTCTGTCTGAGAAAGACGAACCTGGCCCCATGTGATCTGTAACAAAGCAAAAAAATAGAAACCATGGGGGTACTTACCATTTACAAAGGAAAATCGGAAATCCCGGGTGGAAAATCAAATGTTTTGCGCCATTTCTTTTGGGAAGCTTCAGAAAATATGGGATGTGTTTTGAGGTGATGCACTTTTTTCGGATCAATTTAAGGTTTAGGGGAAACTGACCACCTACCCCTCCCCTGAACCAACATTTTGCCCTAGATGAGAAGAAAGGGAGGGCTAGGTGGGTTTACCTCTACCGCTGTTTTTATTTCACACCGCGCATATTAAGGGTGAGGTGGGTCACAGTAAGCTCACTTATGGACCTAACCTGAGAAAACAACCGAGAATTCGCGACGAGATGAAATGACGTCTGAGGAATCAACGCAAAAATTCTATACTGATGACGAGTCACTACCCAGATCTGGATGGTGCTTGTGATTGGTTGAAGCAAGTTTCCCTCTCAGCACGACAAACCCAGATAAGAGTAGAGACAAGTCATCAGTGTGGAATTTCTGCGCTTATTCCTCAGACGTCATTTCGCGGGGAAATGTAGGCGGTTTTCTCAGGTTATCATGTTAATAGGGGCCTTAAGATCCGACGACGGCAAAGAGAACGTGAAAAAAAGAAATGCGTGTAATAAGCAAATCAAAACAAAACCCTGCAGCACACCTTTTTGTCCCCTTTTCCGTCACCGCACGACCAGGACGAACTTAGAATTCTCCTACATTTGACAACGCAAGTGAGTTCGAATAATCGTGAGGAAGATCAAATGAATGCGAATTTACTTTTTAAGCCACGCTTTCGCTCCCGTCCCCGCCCTCCGGGATCTTAAGGTCCCTAATAGGCCCTGTCCAGACGAATCCAGGTAACAAAATATGTGGTTTCAACACTGTCCGGATTATTGTGGACGACACCTAAAATCCAAAGAGGACATCTGAATACTAATCTGTCAGATTCCATTCCATTCCATCCCATCCCATTTATAAAAGCTACCTTGTCGGTTGACAATGAGTACATCCTCAACAAGATACCTTGTATTCTTTGATTTTTCCATTGGGTGGGTCTGGTGTAGACCACGTGATCAGAATAGTTGCTGACGGAGGGTCCATGGTTTCTGTTGTTACATATTCCACGACACCAGGAACTAAAACAGAAACATTTCACGTATAAATAGGAATAAAATTTAGACATCACGTTTTAAAGGAAAGTTTGGTCTCAAGGTTCATTCTACCAGATTTGAGCGTCACGACAACTTTTATGCAAAAATCAAAGGAGCACTATGACAGCTGTCTGGGCAGTAAACCATGCTGCACCAAAGCCAAAACTGTAACTGAAATGGACACGCGTACAACCTCTCTTAAGCCTGGTTTCCATATGATTGCTGCAAAAGACCTCAGCGATCGTAGCGACAACGATCGCGGAGATAGAAACGTTGTCGCTGCGATCGCTGAACTTTTTTTCAGCGATCGCAGCTATCCTGTGGAGACCGGGTTTTACAGACTTCATAACCAACTAGCGCTTACCATATTTGGAAGACGCGAGCAACGTACCATCGATTTCCAGAAGTTGTTCCAGATTTTCCAAAAAGTTGCTCAAAAAGCAATCAAAAGTTGCTTTTTGTATCGACAGTTGATCAAAAAATGTTCGCAGAAACAAAAACGTTTTTTGGTCTGATGCTAAAGTATTCAAATTGTACAACAAAAGTAAGATTTCTAAGCATTTGTGTGCAATTTTACGGCGTTGCCAAATAACTTTATCCTCAATAAAACCAAAAAAGGTAATGAACCAATAAAATTGTTGAATATCCTTCTCCACCCGAGACACTCTAGTTAGTCGAGTGTGAATCTTCGTCCATCATTTTGAATTTTCTCTGCAAACCGCTGCCCGAGCAGCCCGGCTGATTTCATCTTGCGTCCATGATCTGCCCCAGGGGGCGAGGATTTGGCTCCTTTTTTACAGGAAATTCATAAATTGTCTACCAAAACATTGTGAAATATGGAAGAAAGGCCGCCAATTTACGCACTAAAAGCTGCTCCGATACCTCCGAATTAGAAGAATTACAAAAAGTTGCTTGAAATACGAGAGGTTGGCAAGAAGTTGCCGAACAACTTGTGGAAAGCCCTAGCAAAAAACCATCGATTCGATGGTATACTTGATTGGAAACGACGCTGACCGATGGTATATTTGATTGCAAACGACGCTGACCGATGGTATATTTGATTAGAAACGAGGCTTCTTAGAATAAAATGAAAAAAAAAGATGGAGGATCCGAAGAAGAAATAGCCAAATTTCTGACTAAAACTGAAAGCAATAACGGAAGGAAAATAACCGCAAAACATATTGCCCGATTGATGTTTTCGACTTTTTGAGGAATTTCTACAAGAAAAATCTGTTCATATCCTGAAACCGTGCCGAGAAATAGGCCAAAGTTTTGAATAACGACTGACGAGGAGGAAAGGTTGTTAAGAACTTAGAAAAAGTTTGAACGAATAAAAAAGCAATTATTGAATTGATTTTCGTATGCTTTCAGAGGCTGTTACCAGTCCACATCGGCCGTCCTCGTCTGCGTAATTCTCCACATTATACGCGAAAGCCGAATTCAATAATCGTTTAAATTATTTTCATTTCACTGCTAAGTGAGGACTTACCACTTTCACTGGTTTGACAAATTACAACTGGACTTCTTGCACTAGAGCCTACGTCATTTTTAGCGGAAATGCTGAATTTGTATTTGGTGTAAGGAAGAAGACTTGAAACGGTATAACTTGTCTTCTCTCCTTTTACATCCAACGGCTTTGTCATTTCTAATGAGCTTTCCTGGAAAAGAGATTTTTAAAAACATTCTTAGTATGGTGCACTGAGGTTGATTACCACGAAATAATAAAAATAAATAAATAAATACTTAGTTATCCCTTAGTTTTAGTTTTAGTTTTACCAGCTTTTCTGGACACAGGCCTGCCCAAAGGGAATGTGCACGAACGGGATTCAGGCCCCATGCAAGGTGCAATCCCTACCCAATCCCACAACCCGTATCGCCACACCACCGGGGTCTACGTCTCCTGCTCTTTTGGAACGGTGGTGTGGGTTCTTTTACGTCCCACAAGAACAGATCAGTGAAAGTGCTGTGAGACGGGACCCATGGTTTTTTTTGTCCTTATCCGAGAAGACTAGAAAGTCAAACAGGAGACGGATGACTGTATTCGCAGCCTAAAAAATATAATGATGGTAGTGGCAGTACTTAGGTCTATTCCTTAGTATTCCATGGCGCATCCTTACCGCACATAATTTGACAAGTAATAAACGTGGGCACATACAAACATGGCAACTGTTTTTTTTGCTGTTTTTTTTTTTACAGTCAAACCAAGTCAAGCGTACCCTCCAAGATTCTATTAATGAATTGATTATTTGAAAATGAATCCGTTAATCGTTCCCGTAACTGGTGTCAAATTCAAAGCGGCATTTCTGCATGCGTAATGAGCAGTGAATATTTTACGAGAACTTCTCTGTATTTGGTCAGATTGGAAATCTTTGAATGGATTTAGCTTCTTAGAAAATATTTACATCAATTTCAGGAAAATGGAGCTGGTAGAAATTTCATAACTGCCTCGCGTGTGAATTCACGGCTCATTACACAAGCAAGAATGCAAAGATCAATCTGAAATCTACAACTAGCAACGGATTCAACTTTTGAATAATAAATTCATTAATGTATTCTTGTGGGGTACGCTTGACCTGGTTTGACTGTAAGTGGGAAGTAACTTTCTTTCTCTAGAATGAATATAGACTAATGTCCAGTGCAGAAAAGGAAAAAATGGTCGAAAACTGGTTATAAGTATGCACTTGAAAATATGATCATATTGATATTTTAAGGAATAATTGCATATATACAAGTTGCTACTGCTGCTAAACGAGTATGGCGACCCCCAATTTTAGTTCAAAAATTTGACTTCCTATAACAACCGATTGGTAAAGTTTGACAAAATCTCACTGTGCGGGGTCAGTTCCATTTCAGAGGAGTGACCTTAAGCCATTTTTTTTTAGTGTCATCCCCCATTATTCCCCACCCCCGATCCCCCATACCCCATTATCCCCCACCCCCGATCCCCCATACCCCATTATTCCCCACCCCCGATTCCCCATACCCCATTATTCCCCACCCCCGATCCCCCATACCCCATTATTCCCCACCCCCGATCCCCCATTATTCCCCCCCCCGATCCCCCATACCCCATTATTCCCTATCCCCATCATCATCATCGTCGTCGTCGTCATCATACATTCACCTAAAATTATTTACCTCATAAATTTCATAGGATAAACCAGGACTATTCTGAACAGGATCCCATGCTAGTGTAACTCGATTTGGACCTCGAGGGGAACAGCGAAGATTCTGAGGGATTCCTGGCTCTAAAAGAGCAAACATTGTTTTTTTTACTTTGCTGTGGACCGGGAGAAAACAACGAAACTCCCGAATAAGGAAGTTCAATAGGACAGCAGTAAAAAAAGGTCGTTATGCGGGCCTGCGTTATAAACGATTCTCGTTTGACCTTGAAAAATTCTTTGCGCAAGTTTCGTTTTTTCACCAGCAAGTATATAAAACTGTTGAAAACATTAACCCTAAGACGGACGGAAAAGAGAATCGTTTAATTTTCCCTGCAGGCAGCCCAGTTTTTGTACCTCAAGTAATAGAAAACTGCTCTTTATCCGAAAGTCTTTTTTCAGCTTGAAAAAAGTTGTGTGTTCGCTAAATCAACCAAACGGTGCGCGTATTTGTGTCTGTTCGACAAACCAATATAATTCTTGCTCAACAAACCAATATATTCTTGCTGGATTGTATTCTGATTTTGTTCGTGAATGATCAATTAAAGGTCAACCGAACATCGCTTTGTTGAGATTCTGTTCCATATTAAATTTTACAATGACTGCGGGGCGAAAGATGCCATTTGTTCAATAATCTATTCTTTATACATCGGGCTGGTTTGCCTCTTGGTCATTTAATATTTTCATGATTTTGCCTTTGCTTAAGTCAAGTATAGTAGCGATAATAATGTGTTTTTGTTTTTATCCGTTTCGCGTTCCGATCAAAAACAGAGGTTTTCGAAAGCACTCTCTGGAGTGGAGATTTTTGGAATGGAGGTTCAGCGTATTAGTGTCGGCGGGCGAAAACTGAGGTTTTTGAAGACGCTTACGTCACCGCTCCGCTTTCGTAGACATACACCTCCGTTTTCGATCAGATTAGAGTGGAAGGAAAGCAAAAACGGATACAAAGGTCTGCGTTTTCAAACGAAAACGTACTAGTATGGACGGTTGAAAACGCTGTGAAAAAGCCAGTGTGAAAGAAAACTTTTACTGCGTCTCTGAGAAGCTGAAAACGGAAGTTTTCGAAAACGTATTAGTGTGGAAGTGGCCTAAGAAAAAGTGGCGAGTATACAGTCTCCAGCACGAGCAAGCATATTACCTCAAAAAGATACGCGTCAAAACGTAGCGTACTCAAATTGTTTTCACCCGTCCACACGAGAACGCTAAGACGATAGAAATACGATTGAATGCCTTACAGGGCATGCTCTTTATCATGTGTGACAGCATCGTATTCGAAAAACTCCGTTTTCGCTCGTCCACACGAAATCGATATGCCGGCGTTTTCAAAAATCTCCCCCCTGGAGATCGCTTTTGAAAAAAGGCGCTTTCGGTGATCATTATCTCTGTTTTCAAAAAACATCCGCGTCCATACGTTGCGTTTTGGAATCGTTTTTTAAAAGGCAAATGTGTGAACGGGTCCCTTGATTCTCGGGAAACAAAATTAACTGTTTCCCTCGGGACCGGTAATTAAGTGTTTAGTATTGTCTCACGACTGATTAATGATAGAACAACCACAACACAAAAATACTGAACGGACTTGGCCAAGGAATTTAGGCTTATCAGAAACGAAGAAATATATATTCCAGTTGAATAAAAATAATTAAAATTATCACAAAATGAGACTTACTTAGAGTTTGAGTGCTAAAGCTAATGCTTGCTTTCGGTCCTTCGCCAACCTCAGAATACGCCCAAACAGAAACAGTGTAGATATTTCCTGGATTCAAATTACAAACAATTTTAAAAGTTGAGGTGGCATCATTGATCGAACTGTCGTTGACCCGAACTCTGTAACCCTGCAATCAAACAAAGATCAACATCGTAAATTGGCCGGGTTAACTGGTATGACTAATAACCACAAAGGCTCTAGGGATCACTTGGAGGAACAACAAAAGCATGGCGGGGAGCAGCAAGCCACCTGTGAAAGACGCTCTCAAGACCTTTCCGACTGAAGCAGGACCCAAACTAATTTTCGGACGGTGGCTGGACTGAGTGGCCGTAAGGGACACCTGAGTCGTATTCAAACAAGCAAACCTTTGGCAACGCGAGTTTTAGGATGGTGCAACACAGTAATAGGCCATTTGCACTAAGAGGTCATGTGACATCGTTTTTATGAAAATGAAAGTTATATGATTTTGCCTTCGAAAAACGATAAGTGGGTCATATCTTAAACAAAATAATGGTGATTTGGTTTTTCAAACCCGCACCATTTTCTTAAAATGAATAAGTTCGTAAATGGTCACGTGACCAAAATGTGATTTTTAAAACTAAGAATTACCTCTCTCTGAACACAAATTTTGCACTTAAACTTCAAGGAAAATGTTGAAAAGATGATGTGCTAACGTTTACAGCACATCTGAGCGTAACTATCAAACGTTGAACAAGAAAAAGCAAAAAGTAGTTTTGGCCACCATGCTGGAGGGCAAGAGCATGCCCTCCAACATGGTGGCCAATACAAATGATACTACTTTGTGGAAAAATCAAAGTCCCATAAAACATCTCCCTTGAATGCGTTTCCTCTCCAATTTCGGGTGTAAGATAATTTTTATGTGCTCTAACAATTTTTGGCATCAGCAAGATTCCAACTCATTGTTTAAAGGAAGCATTGGTCACGTGATCTCTTAGTGCAAGTGGCCTATAGGGTAAGTCTGAGGCTATGACTACACACTACACTATATCGGATAGCGTTTCGCGTCGACATGAAATGCTATCCGATACAGTATGAATGGTAACGTCACGGAACTGGAACAAGTCGTTTAAACACACCGAACATCGTACCGATTGACCGAGAGGGATTGGTGAACACAATACCAGTCCTCACTTCTGAATATTAACTTCCGTCTCAGTGGATTTCAGTCCTCGCTCCTACCCCAGTTTACTTCCGCTACGGTCCGAGTATCGTTATACCCTGCGACGAAGAGCGGTAGATACCGATAAGTGACGATCCACTTTCACGAACGTCACAGCGCAACTTATTTCCATTACAAAAACCGTACCGAAATCACCGTCCTTAAGGTATGGTTTTCGTCGTTGATGAGCTGTCCGGTAGCGTGTGAGCATAGCCTGAGGATAGTCGAAAGTGTATGTCACTGAGGATGAGGAAAGAAGAAAGGTCTTACAAAGAGGCCTCAAACTGACCTTTGCAGGGAAAACTCTCTTATCCCCTTTGGACAAGTATGGTGCCTTCCACCTCAGCATTGCACAAGTGCCATTGTCTGACACTTTCTCGAGATTACGTGGCGCTTGAGTTGGTTCTGAAAAAAGGGGCACAAGAAAAAAAAATTGTTCATAATTAGCAGCTAGGTGGACGAGATTAGCTGGATACAGGGCGAATAAACCTCATATTTAGACGCAAAATATGAACTAAATTTATTTTACAGGTAAATTACTCATGACGGTATTTAGAAAATGCCTTTGACCAGACAGCAGTGGCAGAATTACAGAAGTGAGTGTTGACTGTAATTCTCATCACTCAACTCAAAGAACTAAGCATGGCTTCTTGCATCAAGAAAATTATTTTTTCGACGCAAAAGGTCTCGCTTATATTTCTGACGCAATAGGTCACACTTCACCTTCAGGTTATGTAGCACGCCGATGATCTCAATAACCCTTTTTACAATTTTTTAGGGAAAAAAATGATAAAATGACAAGCAACGACTAGAGCGTAATAGACCCTCCTTGTTTGCGAACTGAATCATATAGTGCTTTGCCTTCAGAATTATCGCTTTTCTTACTTACAGACATTATGCACACGACATGACTACATAGTGTTACAGTTGCTATGGAAACTGTAAATAAAAAAAGTTATACTGATACTGACAGCACCAAAGGGTTTACATGAAGCACCATCCAAACCGCAGTTTAAAGAATATTATGGTATTGTCCGCTTTGGTGAAAATAAGAGAAACGTTTCTAGTCTTCTAGAGAAACCTACCGATCCTAAATCCAAAGACTTAATCACTAGACCACCAGGTTCACTGATGGGATAAGATTTCAGCAGGGATCGTTTTGGGAGTGGATAAATAAAACATTTATTTCCAATTACAAGCCCCGGGGGGCTTATATTCGGAGGGACGATTTAACGGAGGGTTTTTTACGTTACCGGTTTGGGGGCTTATATTTGGAGGGGCTTATTTTCGGAATTTTACGGTAGTCAGATTTACAACTATTATTTACAATTCAACACTAATTTAGAATGATTTCACTTGAACAGATTCTTACTTGATAACTTTGTCAGTGCCTGTTTAGGACCTGCTGCTGCACTCCGACCAGCCGAGCTTACTGCATACACCTGCAAAAGTTGAGTCGCGTTGAAACATTTATTGCAAAGTTTAATTGTTGAGAGTCTGTTGACTGTTTTGCAACCCGTTTAAAATTTATGTGGGATCCGTATATGTAACGTTTCGATCAGAGTTTAATCTTGTTTTGACTTCGTTACAACAGTCTTGTTGTCGAGGATATCATGGAGCTTAAGCAAAGACGTTTTTGAGCGACGCTCGTGAAGCGGAAGTGGACTTCTTGTATTCTTGAGCAATGATTTTGCCCTAATTCTTGGGCAAATCGTCTCTGTCAGAGAAATGACACTTGGCAATACAAATTTGTTTAGCAATAGAGACCTTAAAATTCAAGAACCAGAACGACTATGAGTACGAGATTTCACTTAGAGGTTTTCGCGTACTCTAAAAAAATAGACATCCCGGAAAGCTTCACTGTACTTTTTTTCACAAGAAAAGCTAGCACTGTTTCAGTGTTATCTTAATGATTGAAGGTTAAACTCTCTCGCGGTTGCAAAATTTTTGCAGAAACTAGTAGTAGAATGACGATGACTATCACGTTTTCCCGCCAAAACTACGCTGGTTCACGCGTAAGTACTGCTTGGTATTGAGAAAATCTGATACTTTTAGTCGCCATCGTCTTAGATTCTAAGGGTCGGTTATTTAAACGAAGTCTAACTTAGAACGCGTTTTAAGAAATCTTTCGACCTTCATATCTCTTCCTTACAGGGTTAATTTGAGAAGATAAATGCTTTTGTAATCTACACTATATGCTTTAATGAAACTGTTCTCGACAAACGGTGCTTAGATAAAAGCGTTGAGCAAACTGAAAATGACTTAGAACGCGGCTTTGTTATACAATGGTTAAACTCCGTTTGAATAACCGGCCCTTAAAGATCTCTATTAAGGCATATTTGACAACTGCGTCGCAAAGTGGAGGTAGGTGGCCGTGGGCCCGCGGGCCTGGGATAACCAGGGGCTTTCACTTGTGGCATAGCCACCTCCTAAACAGAGTTACACTCAACTCTCACCTTGTGGACACCCTGCTATAACGGACACCCCAATAATACGGAAAGCAGCTAAATCCCAGGCAAAAATATATTGGAGACGTTTAAATGATATAAACTCCCGCCATTACAGACTCTTGCTAATGAGGACATTAATTCGAGGTCCCTACAGTAATCGCTATAAGGGGAGTTGACTGTACATCCCCATGGCTGGTAAAAAGGGAGGGGAGGGTGGGAAAAAAGCGCAAACCAAAGCCTAAATGAAGCGATTGGCCCCCAAGAAAGCGTTGTTCTAAGCACATGAAGCTGATGAAAGCAAGGCTGACGGCGCTTTTGCCACCACACTGACCGCTGACCGACAAGAGACAGTGCTCCATGTAGTTAATTAAGCTAAATTTCATTTAACTTCATTAAAATGGAAAAAAGCCTCACTTCCGAGGATAAGTGAATAAAACCCCTTCCTTTTCAGCGCCCTGAGAAAATTGTGTTAAATTGTTTCTGTTTTGTTGGGAGTTTTTATACATACATGAGCGACATAAACAAGTGATAACTCATTTTACTACGTAATACGTCTCTTTGATATTAAAAATTCAAGGAGACATTTCCTGTCCATCTGTCCCTAACAGTTACCTCAAAGAAGTAGTATGTATCTTGCACTAAACCAGTAAAGGTTTTTGACAGGTTAAGGCCAACATTGATCGTCTTGACAGTGGCAGGATGGGCGGCTGACCAATATTGAATCTGCAGAGTAAATAACAAATACGAATATACCTTTAAAAAACACACGCCATACCGATGCAGCAACATAACGAATCAGCTATTCTTATTATCTGGAGTAAACACACGCAAGACGTTAATAAGATGGGTAGATAAGACGTTGTGCGCAACACAGTAAACATCCACGTATAAGAACCTAAATTTCTTGAGGTCTGCCAAAAAAAGGTTTTTGGGGGTAGTTATTAGCAATTTTGGTTACGTAGGTTCGTAAATTAGGTTCTTAAATTCAGTGAAGGAGATATCGTTGTTGACTATCAAATACAAAAAGAAACTTGAGTTTGGTCCTTAAGTAAACAGTATTTATTCACAACTGTGCGTTGCAAATCTCCTTTACGCAAGGTCCATGAAGACAATTACAATCTGTTTTCGTTGTTGGATTTGTATAGGTAATAGCATGATTTGTAGTGATATTTGGCATAAATACCACGAGTGATATTTCGAAATTGTTATACGTAATTTCACGAGTCGATAGGCGAGTGAAATTTGAGACAATTTTGAAATATCACGAGTGGTATTTATGCCAAATATCACGTACAAATCATGCTATTATTTGTTTATACTACTACGCGCGAAGGGTTTGTAATTTTCACATGAAGGTATTTCAAATTAAGCTGAAATGCCACTGCTCTAAGCCAATCAAGTTGCAGAAATTTTTCATGTAGTGGTATAAACACTAATACATCTATTTGTAATTACAGTTAGGTACAGTATTTTCTTGTAGTATCAATTGGCAAACTCGAAGTCAAACTCCTTGGTTAAAATGTCTGGTGCACCAACATGGCCGCCGTTTTATTATTGTGGGACACTAACATGGCGGAAGTGATGTCATGTCAAAAGGCTTTAAAAACCGGTGTCGCTTTCGGTTTTGCTTTCTCACGTCTGAGGAATATTTCTGGTGTTCATACTTTTCTGAGTATAATAGTAACAACACCCTCACTTTTTCAAATAGCCAAAGTCAAAATTGGCAAAAAAATTTCTCAATTTCATTTCGTAGGCCTGTTCCAGGCGTTCATAGCCTGCTAGCAAGCTCTCCATTTATGGTGTGTGAAGTGAGTCGCGAGTGAACACGCGAGTGGGCTTTCGTTCACCGCACTCGCGTCTCTTTTCGCGTGCTGCTCTCACGTGACTTCTCGCGACTCCCCGCAAATGGAGAGCTTACTCGCAGGCTAAGGCGTTCAGATAGTGGAGTGTGGCGCGAAACTTGTCAGAGAGCGGGAAAAAAAGGAGTTTTTCATTTCACTTTACCGTGTAATTTGTTATTTTTCCATTAGGATTTATTGGAGGTCTCCATTCTACAGTTATGACAGCTGAGTTGACAGGGTAAGCTCGCAGACCATATGGCATTCCAGGAACTACAAAAAAACAAAAACAACAAACCAGCAAATATTGCAGCAGTTTTGAACATGCATCGATGACTTTGTCTTCCGTCAGGTCAGAGTTGATTGTAGGAAGAGCTCAAAGACTATCAGCACAAATGCTGGTTTAGATACAGTGGCAATAGTTGTGTTCTCTGTTTGCAATAAATCCAAAATCAGAGCTAACCAAAGACTGACTTCAGACAATTCTCCAATTTATTATTTCTTTTTCTTCCTAGCCGCCTGTGTCACTGACTGAAAGAAATCTTTCCGCGTATTCACCAGGCTTAGGATTCATCATCACATTTCTATCACTGCGCATAAGCACATATTGATATTCCAGTTCTAGCAATATGCTACAGGATATTTGTCCATAAACCTAGTTTAGTGGTTCCTGTAGCTCAGTGGTAGAGCATGGCTGGACTAATAACCAGACGGTCAGGCAGGGGTTTGAGTGCTGTTACGAGAACACGGATATTTTCTTCCTAGCCGCCTGTGTCACTGATTAAAAAAAAATCTTTCTCATGCATTCACGAGGCTTAAAATTCACCATCATTTTTTTTACCACTGCGCATAACCACATATAGGCATTCCAGTCTTTGTAGCATGCAGTGTGCTTGTCACATGAACCTATTTTAGTGGCCTCAGCTACCACGAGGATTAGTAACCAGAAAGTCATTAAAGGAATAACCAACCAATAAAAAAAAATTAAAGGACTTTTAGAAAGTCTTAAGTTGTGTTAGGAGTACTCCGTTTTTTTCTTCCGAGCTGTCTGTGTCACTGACTGAAAAAAAAAAGAATCCTCTCAAATTATTCACGTGACCACATTCAACCCATTAAGAGTAACTAACATCAATTTCTCCTACGTGATATCAATACATCATCGACAAAACAGGTAGTGAGAGTTCTTAAAACGATCACCAAAGCAAATCCTTTATCAAATCCTCCCACCACTCTTCAAGGAAATATATTGAGATAAGTTTGGAGAATTTATAGGTGGATACAGGGGCTTGAAGGGTTAAAGATCACAGTGCCTCTCTCAACTTACTGGTCATATTGGTTGTGGCGGCAGCAAAGATTGAAAATGGGCCAGTGCCGCCAGTAGTGGAGGCTTTGACCTTGAAGTAGTAGGTTGTAGCCGGCGTGAGGCTTCCTACCGTACAGGAAGAGCCTGATTGACTTTCACATCCTGTCGGTTTGTAGCTACCACCAGCCGAGGTGCTAAACAACGAAAGAAAATCAGTCATACAGTAAATCAATCATACAGTCTGGGAAAATAGGTTATTGTATTTTGTCCTATGTTAATGTACTTTATTGAATTCGCCACGATGACTCAACACGGTGACAGGGGATGAAACAGGATTAACGTCCCAATTGACATCAACCCCTTCATTATCCACCCAGCCCATGGAAGGTTGTACCACATCATTGGGGTCCACGCCCCCTACTCTTTACCAACAGCAGTGTGGGTTCTTTTACGTCCCACAAGAATCAGAACAGTGAAAGAGCAGTGAGACGGGGCCTATGGTTTTTCGTCCTTATCCGAGGTTCTTGTATTTTGGGTTACCATTTGCAAATTACGCTAAGTATGTCCTTAATTAGTTTCTTCATTTTATAAAGGAGATAATAAATTCTTGATTACCATAAAAATAGAAAAACTTGGGTTTGGTCCTTAAAAATAACGTATTTATCCACAATTGTATTATTATAACCCTAACAAAACTGATTACCGTATTTATACAGTTTGGTTCACTTAGTTCTTGTTATACTTAAATTTACAATCTCAAATGTACATTCCTTAGTTAAATTGTTTATCATAATTTAACTGTAACCACAAGTTTCCGCCAGCAGGTTCTTAAACCACTAGGTTTTTATCAGCGGGTGTTTACTGTAACTTGTTAAAGAGTTCATTCGTTCAATTAGTAGTGTTAACCTTGCCAATCGCGGAAAAAATGGTGGAGTCTTGTAAGGTGGCTCTAACGTTTAAGTCTGTGGATGAAATCCTATGGTGTTACCATTCGAATGAAACCTCTTCAGCAGTACTTTCACAGCGTAATATTTATGTCGTATGCAGTTCTAACTTTTTTAGTCTGTGGATGAAACCATATGGTGTTACCATTCAAGTGAAACCTCTTCAGCTGTACTTTCACATGGTACTATCTATTTAGTGAGTAGTTCTAACTCTCGAGTCTTGTGACATGGTTCTAACTTTCGAGTCTGAAAATGAAATCCTATTATAAGACCATTTATATGAAATTTCTTACAGCCCGATTCACACCAAAGCTTAAACATGTTTAAAAGCTGTTTAGTTAAACACGGTTGAGATAGATTTCTTCATAAAAGCTGCTTACTGACTTGAGTTGATTGCAAATTTAGTGCAAATTACAAAACATCTTGAATTTCATTTGAATTCTGTGTAAAAACCTATGTTCCAGTTTTCCACGTGTTTTCCATTTTTAATACCTAGTTTAATTACCAGGGTCCGAAATTAACTTTTTAATACGGGCGCCAGCTGGCGATCAAATATAAATTTTTGGTCGCCAGAGGGCAAATTGTGGTCGCCAAAAATACCCCCTCCCTTTTTTTCAAATAAAATTTTAAACACGAATAAAAAATGCATGGTATGGACGTTTTTTTTTATGCTCAAAAATTGCACTGCTTTCGCTTCCGATACCAGAAAGCAACCATACGTGTACGAGTGAATTCCTATTTTTTCCACAAATTACTTTTTGGAGATATAAAGCTATCTGACCCAGAACATAGGAACAGAAAGCTGTCTGCCCATGACTGCACTGATCATATCAAAACTCTATTTTCTTCCGATAACTACCACGAAACACGAAACATAAACACGAGTTTAAAACACGAGTCAGCCATGTCGCTCGTACCAGGCCACAACTGTGCCATGTTACTCGTACCAGTCCACAAAGTACATAACGTACGCTGAAAACAACATGGCGGCTTGGAATCGTTCAACTCGTATTGATCGTAGCTGTTGTGGAGGTATCATTACAGAAGATTCGTTTCACTTTTAATTAAAAAATATCAGCAGGACAAAAAGGAAGACACCTGTTGGCAAATAGCTTCGAGGTTTCAATTCTTCATCAGTTTCTCCGAACGTTAAAGTCCACAATAACAACCAGCTTTACAAGTCGCTAGCTGGCGACCAGCTACGAAATTCTGGTCGCCAGGACTAAATTTTTAGTCGCATTGGCGACCAGGAAGGCGCAATTTCGGACCCTGATTACACATGTTTAGTTAGTGTGAATGCGGCTTTAATCAGTATTCTCACCTGCAGACGAAACCCTATGGTGTGACCAGTCAAATGAAACCTGTTTTTCAGTATTTTAAAAGATGAAATTTGGAAAGTGTGTTGAATTTAGACTTCGGCGCAAGTATGTCAAATTATCACCAAAATGTATGTGTAATCAAATGGTGACGAATGAAATTAGGGAATAATTTCACGCGCGCTTTGTCCAAATCCTTATAATTTCCCGAGCCTTTAGGCGAGGGAAATTATTAGGATTTGGACAAAAAGCAAGTGAAATTATTCCCTAATTTAACGAGTATACCATTTGATTACCTATTAATATCATGGTTGACGAATTACATTAGCAATCTTGGATTTTTGACATGTTTATCCTGGATAGTATCGATCGCGAACTCCTGCACTCTCTCGAACGTTTAGAGCTTAAATTTGGCTTACGTTCAGAGTTTTTCGACAAAGTACCTGTTAGAATCCTTCTTGATGTGCTCTTTCGTGTGTTCAGGTTTTCTGAAGCGTCTTTTTATGCCCTGGCATCTTCATTCATGACATTTTAAAACTTCGTCGCCATCTTGACACTGAGACGTACGGAAGGTTGCCATGGCAATTTTGTAATTTCACATGTGAAATTACAAATTATCACTGAAATTTCGCGCCAAAACTAAGGAGTAATTCGTCACCTATGATTATTACATTAGAAATTAAATTCATATCACCTTCTATAAACCTTGTAACCTTTAATGGAACTGTCTGCATGTTGGGGAGGATCCCACTTCACTAAAATTCTCGAAGGCCCAAGAACCTTGGCAACAACATTGATTGGAGTCAGGTCTACAAAGGCAGATCACAAAACAACTATGTTAAACGTGAACAGTCACAACTCGTTGAAACAATTTTCTACTGTCAAAGGAGACGAAGTAAGCATTTACCTCGGTGTAAGAACCTGGGAGCTTTTTCATTGCTTCGTACCGTTTTTTTTTTTCCTTAGGTTCTATTTTGTTGACTTCTCTGCTTTCTCTGTTCTACGTCACCCGTGAGTCCTACAGGTTCTTACACCGGGGACAAGCCAATTTCCCTGGGTGCAAACACAACCTCCAGTTAAAAATCTTGCGTAATAATAGCGAGGCTCCCGCGCGCATAGCCTAGCCCTATACTCAGGGAATATGGTCAACCTCTTTTCGCTTAGTTGTCACGTGATTGACCGAGCGTACGTAGTTAGGCTGTATTTTCTGTAACTTTCTAAACGGAGCGGTAGGGGCCTTTTGACTTCAGGGGGTCAAATTTTTACTTCCGCCTTTCAAGGGTAAGTAAAACTTTTCTGAGGTGCCAGCGAAAAATGAACAACGTTAATTTCTTCTGGATCAAAAAATTCCTTAAAAAGCGAAATATTTGTAGTAATTATAGACAACAAACCTTTGGCAACGTTGACCTGAACAATCTTGGTCACGTTGCTCACATAATTTTCGGCTGTTATTGAAACGTTGTATCTGCAAAGAAACAGAACATTCAACTTTGCTCCAGTCTTACCAAAACAAAGGTCTTTCCTTCCAATTTAATCTTTCTCCTGAGGGTCCCATTCAGGGGAACATATTTCACGTCTTAGTGGTGCAATGGCGGCAAAGTAAGATACCAAAAAGTGTGATCTCCGTAAAGACTGGTTGTTTTGCTTATTGAGAACCTCGTTTGCACGGGTCCGGACAATACTTTTTAGACGTTCTCCTTTTCGTGGTCGTCGTCAGTGCTAACCAGACGTAGTTAATCGACAAAAATCGATATCGGAAATCAATCGATATCATTGATATTAATCGATTTAATCCGCCGATCAATACCGATTGATATTGGAAATCAATAGAAATCGAAGTCACAGATTATTATCGATAAACAAAATCGATAACAATCGATAGTAGTCTATAAAAACTCATTATCGATTTCTATCGGAAAATCATCGATATTAATCGAAGTCACAACTTTTTTTCTATATCGATTTCGATCGATTGATATCGGAAATTGATATTAATTATCGATTAAGATCGATGACTATAGATGGTTTTCACAGTGACGTCATCAAATCGTACATTCCCGTAGCATGTTTCATTTCGAAAATACTATATTTTGCGTGACACCAAAATAGGAATGTAGAAAAAAAGTCTCTCCTCTTGATTTTCAGCAGTATATCCATTTCAAGTATTAGAAGATATGTTTATGCGCACGTATGCTAGTTCTCGAGTGAAAAGAAAGAGCTTTTATAGAAAAAGGGAACTCCAGATGCTTTTGTTGATTTCCAGCGGCCATATCCGTGCACCAAAACTGATCACCAATGTGGCGTCTCCATACAAAGGTGCGTGAAACGTTTCGGCAAATAACTCAGAAACTGTGGCCCACAAAGACCTGAAACTTGGACAAATTGTTTATATATTAGTCTTCTATAACATTTCATTTTCTTGGCTTCTTCCACTTGACGGTTTCCAATTTATTTTCTTGTTGCGTGACAGTGAAAACGGTCCATCGATTGATATCGATTATCGGCTAATCGATTAACTATGTACGTCTGGTTGCTAAGGAGGAATAATTTGCAGCATACAAGATAGCCATCACATTTCCCTATTGGAATTTTTGACTGTTTTCAACAAAAACGTCAATAGCGGACATTTGCAACGGCTATAAGCGGGGGCTGTAAATGGATGCACCATAAACACGGATCCGGGTATTTTTGATTACTACATTTTGCTATCCAAACTCGCTTGTACGGGTCCCTTTCTGGAGGGCGGAAAACAAATGCCGTTTCGTTTAGCGAACTCACTGGTTTCGTGGACGGAAGGTCAAGTCGCGTTGAAAAAAAGAGGGTTTCCAAAATATCCCGATTCGTGACGTTGTATCCGTAGCCTAATGACAATAATACGATAATTTCTACAAAAGACCGCCTTCAAGAAAATGAAGAACAACACAAGATGAAAGAGCTGGAGAAGGATAAAATTAAAAGCAACACAAAACAAGGACGGCTGGGAAGCACAGTGATGATGCCGCAGACAGGTTCAAGGTTAAAGTATGGTAAAATGTCTCACGTCTTAGAAGATTTGAACTGAAGTGTAGCCACTGCCTGCCAGGTCTCGAATTCTCGATCGTCATATTTCCATTTGTACTTCAAATGGCCAACCTGCCGCTTTAAAAAGAAAATTCCAACTAATTAAATCCCAACATAGTCCATAGTCTGCGAATACAGCTGTGCCTCCTCGCTCCTCAAAACGCAAGTGAAATTATTCCCTAATTTCACGAGCATGCCACTAGGTAGCTTTAGATTCTAAGGCGAGTAGTCGGCGAGTAGGACAACGAGTACGAGATTTTCTCAATGCTGAGTATTGCTCACGCGTGAACCAGACGGTCATTTTGGCGGGAAAACGTGGTAGCCCTTGTCACAACCGTCGTCACTCTACTACGAGTTTTAGAGAGAATGTCGTAGTGGCGGAATCGAGTTATAAAATGTTAGAAGTTTTATCATTTTGCGATCGGGAGAGGGTGTAACCTCCTTCACTAACGGTAAGAGTGATAACTCGTCAAGTGAAAAAGGTAAAGTGAAGCTTTCCGGGGAGTCTATACTTTGAGAATAAGCGAAAAAACTTCAAGTTAAATCTCGTACTCGTACTCGTCCTTGAACCTAAACGTCTCTATTAGATTACGTATTAACCCTATTAATATCATGGGTGACAAATTACCGTAATGATTCGATTTAGCGCCCTCCTTCCAAATAAGCGCCCTCCTTTGAATGTGTTTTTGTTAATAAGCGCCCCCTATTCTAATAATATTACAGCGCCTTCAGAGTACGTATCAAACGTGGTTTATCTTCCTTTAATAGCTGACATACGTAATAATGTATTACAAAAACAGTGGTCTTCGTCTGAGTTGAGGATGCGGCACCAGATAGCTTGATAATTGACGCAAGTGACACTGAAGTCATCGACGTCGAATAGATAAACTCATGAACATTCACCGTACCGTACATGTATACCGTTTATTACTGCTAAAATGAACAATTTTTTTAAAAGCAACTGAACTTTCAACGATTTATTACTGTTTCAGTTTCTGTTATTGTTAGTTACCGTAGATAAACTCATGAACATTCACCGTACCGTACATGTATATTTGTTACTGCTAAAATGAACAATTCTTTTAAAAGTAACTGAACTTTCAACAATTTGTTACTGTTACGGTTTCTGTTATTGTTAGTTATTTTAATATTTATTAAAGTTTTGTTTTGAACATTAGGTTGTTTCTCAAAAAATTAAATAAGCGCCCTGTCCCGAATAAGCGCCCTCTCTTGAGGTACCAAAAGTAAATAAGCGCCCCGGGCGCTAAATCGAATCATTACGGTACGCTGACAATCTTGGGTTTTTGAGATGTTTGACCGTTAATTAATGATACCCTACAGGTTACAACTTCACCAAAGAGCAAACTGGAAAAACTATCAATATTGACACCCCGGGTAAAGAAACGTTTTGGGCAATAAGGAAAACTGTTTCATGTAATAACGAGGTAACCGTATTACTGAGGTGACCGTAAGGCGGGGTTTCACTGTATTCTTGAATTTGTCCACAGGAGTAAAGTAGAGGTATAGGAAATTATACGGTTCCGTTCTTAGTTTCTTCAACAACTATTTATCATTTGACGACATACTT
The DNA here is from genome assembly GCA_964035705.1 of Porites rus. Lineage (NCBI taxonomy): Eukaryota > Metazoa > Cnidaria > Anthozoa > Scleractinia > Poritidae > Porites > Porites rus. Next base: position 4,467,408 of record OZ038002.1, read on the forward strand.
AGATGACTGGTTCCGACTACATCGTACCTGCTTGACTAATTTCTGTGAACTGGTATGACTTTGAAGTTAGAAATCACAGTCCTGGGTTTTACTTACCGGTGGATACTTTAGACTTGCAGAAAGAATGACATCTTCATTAACACCAGGGTTCTTGGGTTGATAGGTGACAGACATTTGCTTCTTGTTAAGTTTGTCTGGAAAAATATATTTACATCATGTTCTCTACTTTGAAGTGAAGGGGGCGCGGGGGGGAGCAAAATTGTAGTGTGTGAATTTCGAAAACCCGGGGATTAGAAAAATTGGGATTCTAAGGTAGTATGTTAGAGAAAACATAAACTGATTGACATATGGATATGATGAGTCGATAAGTCTTTGAGAAGCTGAAACTTTCGGGCTGTACTAACCTTGAACGTAGAGGTCAATTCTCTCCACGAGAGTGCTGCGAGTATTCGATGCAACAACTGACACTACATATTTCCCTGGTCTGGAAAACAAATTTTACTTTAACTAAACTTTTCCCATATAATCATTATGAATCATTTACTAAACAAGTCAATACAAATGGGAAATTTGTCGGACAAATTTGGAGTCACCTGAAATCCATGAAAGAGGTCATTTCCGGGTTTAAAAAACCCTCAATTTCAAAAACAGGTTAAGTCAAGAGCCATAATGGCTCTTCGCTAAGTGCAAAAACTCTCTTATGATAATGGCGTTTCATTTGATTTACTTCATATCCATTTGTCACATTAACAAAAAATCCCTTTCAAATTATTTTGTTCGAACTTAGCCTCGCTGTGAATAAGAGGCTTAGCGCAACCTGAAAGTGGCCCATTCACACTTGTTTATCAGTAACTTTGTGAACTCCATTTCTAGTAGCACTGGAAGTACTACATCTTCGCTCGATTCATCTGTCTAGACATGCTGACAGACGAATACAGATGAATCTCCAGTTCCCTTCTCCCACCATTCGTTGTTTCTTTGTTTGTCTTTCGCATCTTTGTTTTCTCACTTTTTAATTCAACCACGCACATTGCTAGCCAACTATTCCGCTGAAATACTTCTTAATTTCTCTGATTTCTCTCGTTGAAATCCTGAAAAAGACTACGAACACCGCCATTTTGT
>OZ038002.1:4473529-4486029 GCA_964035705.1 Porites rus
CTTTTTGAAAGCTCGTATTTACCATTGAAAATCATCCCTTGTACATTCACAATTCTTTACTTTTATGGGCCTTTTGTAGTCTCGTGTCATGTGACAATGTATGGTCCAATTCCTTGTCTCAAACTGCTGCTGACGACCCAAGAGGCACCCATCGGTCCACTGGGTGTAGGCAGTAGAATCACATTCTGGACCTGAAAATTGCAACATCATTAATCGAGATGCCAGCTAGAGAGGAAATCATGCAAGTTACATACAGTGGAAGCTCGATATAATGAACCTCTAAATAACGAAGTCCTTGGTATAACAAAGACATATAGTATAATATCAATTATATGAAAAAGAACCTCGCCATAACGAAACTTCTTTATAGCAAACAAATTATACCAGTCCCTTGGGCCTTCACTATACTTGGGTTTCACTGTACCACATGAATTAGACAACTGGGCAACTGAGAGACACTAAGCCAACAAACAGAATGTGAGGTTGTCAACAAAAAAAATCAAGTAGAAGGAGAATGTTAGAAAGTAGACATACAATGGTGACATGTACTACCGTAGAATTCCGACAACTTTTTCATTTTTTTTTTCTTTTTAACAGCAAAGTTTAGCAGCAAAACTTTGCAGGTAGCTGACCATATTGCCAGTAGCTGGCACTTTCTGGTGACCCTTAGAATGGCCAATAACCCGTAAATGAATGGATGCATTCTTGGAAACTATCATTTAGACTGCCACTAACCAGCACTTCTGTAAAGTAAGCAAAAATTGTTGAAAAACAAGAAATGGAAGATTTGGAAAGCTCTTCCCACTGTTTGTTGTGTCACAGTGTTGCTTATGTTTTCAACTTCTTGTCCAATAATCATCACCACACATTTAGATTAAGAATTAATAAGCCCACCTAATACTGCTGTCATGTTAACATAGAACACTTTCCAGGATGTCATTCGACTATTGGTTCCATAAATAAGAAAAATGGGTAGCCTTTCACCAGGCTGAGTGACAACATCTTGGGCAAGGATTAAGGAATCACTAAAGAAAAACAGTTTCCATGTTGCTCCTCCATCTGTGGTGTATCTGTTATAATAACAAAAAAATACTTACTGCTTCTATTTTGCAAGGCATGCATGCATGGAGAAGAGAAATGATGACATCACAAAAAAACAAAGGCACGTTTACGTGCATGAGCTATTTTCAATGCTTCAGAGTAACAGTTTTGGTAATCTACTCTTTTAATCCCAGATTAAGAGATGAATTGAATTTTTGAGATGTCATACTTCTCCACTCTTTTGGATAGAAGCGCGCAAAGAAAGTCGTGTCTGATAGCCCGCGCCTTGTGCATTTTGCTATCAGGGCAAGTGAAGCATTTTGGGGAATTCAAATTACAGAAGAACTGCTACCAATCCTGCCCATCAAAGTATTTTTTGGAGCGAGTTAAAATGACTCTTGGGCTAGTACATTCTAACTAGTGCGTGCCTGAATCCGGCAAGCTGTTGAATTGACTTTGAAAGCCATTAGATCATTATACTTGGCTGAAACAAACTCAACCGATTTAGTCTGTACACAGATGTTGCAATTTACACAAAGAAGCCTCTGAGAAATGGGGGGCAGAACAGGGATATCTGTGCTGCTCAGCAGACGTTACTAACCTAGGTTAAATTACGTCTGCAATGCAGGCTACAGTCCACCGGCAGAATTTCGGTAATCCATCGATCGATATGTCCACCGACAATCTGACAACCACTCTCGGTCAACATACCGACCGACACTCGTCCGATAAATCGGTCGATATGCCAACCAACATGCGACCGATATATCGGTCGATTGACATATCTTGGTTTAAATATTGGTTGCATGTCGGTTGAGATGTCAACCAATATATTGACCAAGGGGTGCACAAATTACACAGGATCAGACTGGACTTGGACAGCTGGTTTTCACTACCTGTAGCATGGGTGCAAAATTGCCATATTACTCTGCCTCCCTCACCGTCCCCCGATAAAAGTAAAAGTACATAGAAGTATGACATTCACCTTGCAATTTGCTCCAAGAAGAAGAAAAATACTGCCCCATAAACAGCTTGAAGCTCTGAACAAATTTACCCTTAGAAGAATTGACCACCCTTTGGTCTCAAAACTTCAATGGAGGCCTTTGAATTTTGAAAGTGAAGGTCTATGCTATGTCATGGTTTCTTCACTGAGAAACCACAGTGTGAAAGGGTATATTTCCAAAAAAAATTATTATTACTATTTTTTTAAAAAATATTTATGTTTTGGTATTTATAAAAAGATAAACATTGGAAGTTGATATATATAGAGGCCAGGTTTCCATGGTTACCTCCCTGTTCATTACTTTGTCCAAATAGCACATTTTTGTTTGACTATTATGAAAATTCTTATAGATCAATACAGTGGAAATTGTGGAACCTCTCGTTTCGGACACCTCTATTCAAGGGACACCTCAACCTCCTGAAAAAATGTTCAAGTAATCTTTGTACTTGTTACCTCGTCTATTGAAGGGACACCTCTAATCAGGGGAAAGGGACCCTTTTCTCTGAGTCCTGAAACCTGAGTTTTTCCTCCATTCAGGGGACATCTTACCAATAAAAAAGTGACTGACCACAAAAATCGTCATTACAATTTTCACTAGTCACAGTGGTGACAGCTTTCAAAACATGAATTAACTAACTTAAATTGACACCCTGTACCTGTTGGAATTAAACACACACTTTAGAACAACACCCTGTAGAACAACACATTAACAATGCAAATTTCAACAGCAGGAGTCCAGATAAGATCTAGCTCTTACCTTAATGTCCTTGTGTACCGTCTATAAGGCACAGCAACTACTACTCCACCATGATCACCAAACGTAAACCGATACTTCCCTCTCAGGACCTGTGAAAATGCCAAAAAGGTTGTTCCTGTAACCCTTTCATTTTCAGAGTGAAAGACGAAGGATTATTTGTGACAGGGATGTCATTCAGGGCAGAGGGGCTAGGGATTTACCCTGGCTACTATTAGCACGAGCTCCAGCTACTTTCACAAGAAACAAAAGGAAGACAGAGACAAAAAAGCTTCCTAGTTGTTCAATTCTTTGCCTACTAATTGCCTGTAACCAGTAACTTGGTATCTTACAGCAACGGCCTTGATTGTGAGTTGGTTCCAACTTTTGAGCCTGTGGACAAAACTTTGCTGGCAATTGACCATTGAATGAAAATTCTTTGCCAATACTTTCACGTTATAGAAATATTTGTTTTCAGAATCCTAACAAAATGAAAATATGGCTATATTTCTCCAGTCCCTGCCAAAACCTATGCAAGTTAATACTCACCCGACTCCATCCTAGACCACCATCCAAAGACATAAAGACATCAGGATATATCTTAAGATTGGTGCTTGCCACGCCTGAAAAGGAGAATAGAATTCATTGCATTATGAAGAGGGAAAGGGTCATAGTAGATGGAGATAAAATCAGATAAAGCCAGTGCCATTGATAACTCACCTAAGGCAAGTACCAGTCCTGGAGCAGACTCACTGGAAAGCAGTCGCTCGGATGGAGAAACACGATACACAGCACCATACAGAAGATTTAAATGAATGGAGCAGATTGGCTGCAGAGAAAAAAACCGTTTTTTTGTCACACAATCACAAACATCAGATGAATGTAATTCAAGTAGAATGTATTGTTACCATAAGAATACAACATCTCATAACAGATGCATGCATTTCAGAGCTTCAAATAGAGGAGATAAGAAGGGTGATAATGAAAGAATTTAGGAGCTAAAGACCAGCGACACAAACATTACAAGTCACCTAGAAATGTACTAAAAATTGCTATGAACAATTTCTGAACCACTTAGCAGCAAAATACGAGTATTCAGTGTAAAATTAACATAGTTGAACAGAGGGATTAAGCTTCCACCATTAGGGAAAGCTACAGAAATTTTTTGGGAAACTAATAAAGCAGGAAAATGTTTCAGTTGTTATGAACCGAGACATGGCACCCACCAAATAACAGTTAATTCTGCCTCCACGGTTGTCTACTGTTGGTGAGCGAACCCGCTGCCATTTTCCTCCCCTGTTGTAGGTGATTAACGTCAAAAGATGTCTCTTTCCCACAGGTCCAGGAGTTAACTGAGTAGCAACGTAAATACCACGCATTCCTTTTATTTTATCCACATCCACAAATGCATAGGGTATTACCGTTCTGCCAGCAAAAAAAAAAAAACAAAAATGATCAGAATTTTCGTGGAGCTCTGCAAATAAGACCTGACTGTTGGGCCATAAAACATTTGGTCATGTCAATAAAGTTATTCCATCAGTGGATGTAAATCACATTATGATTAAAAACCATTTCTTAACTACAGGGTGACAAGTACCAGTAATCAATTCACTGGATATCATACATACATGTACTATGAAACTGTTAGAGTGGTTGAGTGGTTAGAGCACTAGACTTGCAATCAGGTAGTCCCAAGTTCAAGTCCCGCCCTGCAGATCGCTGACTGGATTAGCCTGCGTAGCAAGCATTTCTGCGCGAGTTCATCGAGAAAAGTTGGGACGAGAGCAAAAAAAAAGAATGATGGGCGAGGGGGAGGGGAAAGAAGCAACCTCTTCTCCCCTCCCCCTTCCACCTTTTATTTTGCTCCCGCTCTAACTTTCGCGCAATAACTCAATTGGAAATGCTTGCTACGCAGGCTAACTGGATTTGTTCACGGTAGCCCTGAGTTCAACTCCTTGTCGTGCCTTAAAATAGCTCACTGGGCGGCTTCATTCAGCAAGATTACCTCTGTTTCATTATCTCAGAAAAGCCTCTTGAAGGGAGGGGATAGTTATACAAAACCACATTGTTTTTAATATAAGAATGCTTACTGTAACTATGCACTCTGTATGATTTTCCATCTAAAGTGTTAATTGTTGAGAAAATGCTCTTCTAACTTGCTTTCCAGACTAACTAAATAGAAATCCTACACAAGGAATGTCACATAATTTATTGTAAACTTCTCTTGCAATAATTGCAATACTATTATTGTTAGCAACTGTTATGATTGGCTGAAATCTTTACCACAAAATAACCTGTTATGCAAAGTGGTTAATTGAAAATACATTTCATTTTGTAAACTTCCTTCTTTCTACAGGTTGGTGCATAAAGTCAAAGTTCTGGTGCATGAGGAAATGGCACTGCTACATAAAAAAAAGAATTAAATGCTACAGTTAATTCACACATAAAGTTGTGATTTATTACCTGAGCCACGGAGATGACACATCTGTGTAAGGGTTATGATATAATACCCTTGGCAGGGAAAGTTGATACTTTAAACCCATTGTATCAGAAATGTACAAACTGGAGAGATTCTTTAGGTGATTTATCACAATGAAGACATAATTCTCAACCACATCAAAGACAAAAAAATCCTGTGAAAAGATCAAGGAGAAAAAGAGGTCACATTGAAGGGAAATGTGAACTGTAATGAGTGTATTCAAATCAACATTAATGTTTACCCAATAGCCCATTTTACAGTTATGGATGGAATTGAGGCTGAAGCTGATATAAACTGCCTGCTTTATTATGTAAATTGACATGTTTTCTTATTGCAGGCTCCTTCATTGCCCACCATCTAATCTTTGTCAGCGGCACTCTAACTTTTTCGCAAATTATTCTGTCCACATTCTTGGATGCATGCATGGTATGTAGCCGCAAAGGCCCTGGTGTTGAGTTTTAGGTCTATCTGATGTCACGTTAATCACGTGAATGCACCTACAAGGGATGCAACAATTAACCATAATTACATTTGATTCTCAAGCAGATGTAATTCAGGTGCACATGTACTGTAGTAATTGGGAGACTTTTCGATTCACCTTGCTGGCCTGGAATCTATTTACCCAGGAAAATGATAGCAGAGCCTGATCTCAGCTTAGTGCGGGACAAGTTGTCAGTAAGATACATGAAGTGCCAGCAAAGTCTAGAAATTGTTGTCAATTCAGTTTATTCACATTTCACTACAGTGCAAAAGGTGCATGGTGTTTATATTTTTATACGTTTCCAAGCATGTTACATTACTTGTCATCCGAAAGCTTCAATAGGCTTTAAACCCCAGTGGTAATTTTTCTATTTCAGGATTGTATATAAGAGCCAGCAGTCACGATATGTCGAGGAGATGAAGTTGTATCAGGTCTAAACTTAGGCTCAATAAAAGTATAAATCTGCATTACCTATATTTTCTGAAAACATATAAAAGACTTCTGACTCAAGAACAGTAAAAACATTTAAAAATGTTATGCTTGAGACTGTCTTTTTGAAAAAATCTCCCTGCGATGGCAAGAAAGTATGAATATAATTTGTTTGTTAGTTTTCCGCCATATTGGATTTCTAGATATGAGTGCATAATTAGTGTGAGCAAGAAACAGGGAAAAAGGAATTTTCGTACGTGCTACGTGGGTAACATAGGATTATGTAAGATGCAACCAAATGCAACCTGATTTATGCCTGTTAACAAGTTCTCAGACAGCTATGTGGCTAAATGTTTTCTTTTTATTAATTTAAGGTTTCAAACAATGAAGGGTTTCTAACCTTAAGTACCTAGCCTTTGATCACCTCAACAATAATCATTGAGGTGATCGGGTTACCAGAGTGTGACAGAAACACCTGAGTCCAAAGTATCCATGAGGTTAATTTCAAAAATAAAGACAGTTGCTCTGTCCCCAAAAGGAGTCACGTTTTTCCTGCTGTCTACTTAAATTCTGGGAGAAACTACACCTTTGGACTGTTAGGCTAGTTCCCATTACTGAGTGGAGTTTATTCCTGTTTGCTGGTCCAGTCCTCTATTTGTTTATACATCTATTATTGAAATGTTGCTTTGTCTTTCTTTGAGTAACATGACTTTCACAGTATAATTGCAGCTTAATTATTCATCCCTCTAATGTCAGAGTTTCAAAGCCCAAAATGCCAGGAAATGTGTTTTCCAGCATTTGACTTTCAAAAATGTTCAGGGGCCTAGAAACAATGAAAGCCCCTTGGATGGGTCCTCCAGACCTACAACCACCTAATTTCCAAAACCTTTGGCTACTTAGAACCTTAAAGAAAACCCTGCTATTTCATATCAACGGCCTTTGGTCATTGAACACGGATTGAATATTCAATTGAATAATAAGACTTTCTGCATGACTGCATACACACATTACTTGTGTCACACATTACTGTTTCAATGTATCTTTGCTGGTGAATACAAACCACTGTCTTAACTGACCTGTCTTAACTGTAGGCAACTGGTTCCAAGCTAGTCTTTGGTCAATGTAGTTTATGCTTAAGCCAGGTAAATTCTTATTTACAACCCATTGCAAACCCATTGGCAATCTAAGGGAATCTTGAATCCAAATAACAATGTTCAATATCAGACATGTTTTTCTCACGGAAAATTACAAATGTTGACAAGCTGTATTTAGCCTTCTTATACTACTACATGATAAATTTCTGCAATTTGATTGGCTTAGAGCAGTGGTATTTCAGCTTAATTTGAAATACCTACATGCAAAAATTACAAACCTTTTTTTGCAGGTAGTAGTATAAACAAATAATAGCATGATTTGTACATAGTATTTGGCAAAAATACTACTCATGATATTTCAAAATTGCCTCAAATTTCACTCACCTAACGGCTCGTGAAATTACGTATAACAATTTTGAAATAATAACTTGTGGTATTTATGCCAAATATCACTACTAATCATGCTAATACCTATACTAATAAAGCTAGACACTGTGTGTACAAGACACTGTCTACATTTTAAAATTCCCTTACCCTGCTTTCTTCATTCAGTGGAAACTGAGCTGTTTTGAAGGAGATTGGCACATTATTGGCTATTTTAGCAACCTTCAGAATTGGGTTTTTATCTGATGGGTTCTGTGGAAGAAAAATCTAGTTAGCTTCCTGCCCTGATCTTGCAAAGTATTAACTAAGTTATCATACATGTATTGTAAAACTATACACACATTACTATCACTGGAATGTGAATATCAAGACCCTTTGGTATCAAGCCTTTTGACTTGACACACTTTGATAATATCTACTTCTCAGGATACTAATGATGACAGCATAATCACTGACCTTGCGTGTGGTAATGAACATGTAGTTTTTCATTACTTCAAATTCCTCTACACTGTCAACAATTTTGGTCATTGTGGGATCTCCATTAACTAGCTTGTAAATTGTTGTTTTGTTATTTTTGGTTGAATCTAGGAAAAATCAATGTCATTTAGCTGGATGCAAACTAGTTGACATAATAAAGTTGATCCTCGCATAAGCAGTCAATGTATATGTCAAGGTTTGGTGGTGTCTTACATGTACAAGAGTTAGACCATGTGGGTTCTCCATCGGGATGCATACAGTGTACAATAAGCCATTTCAAAGTTTCCTTGGGCCTCTATTTCAAAACAAAGCAAAGTGACGTCTTCACTTCAACTGATTGAAGCGGGAGCCCATACCACAGAGCGAGCAATTTCTGTAGACTGACCAGTTTATTTGCAGATAGATTTTGGCACAAATTTAGAATATCTTTCAAGTTCCACAAACCAGTCAGCAAAACTAAAACCCCCTGACAATGGCATTTTGACCCTTTCATGACGTTGAGTCTTCCCTAGTCACATCTTATTTTATAATGAGTTAATGTATGGAGCAGAGCAGTAGAGCAGTGCTCTATAATGTATCTAAAAATATAACGGTCCATGAAAACACTAGGACATAACCCTAGTATGGGAATTGCTTACTGCAGGTTATGGGCTCCTATTTGAAATGATTTTCATTCTCTGACCTACAAATCAAACTCATTTTCATGAGAAAGGTTTTGCACTTGACCTCCCTTTAAAAGCAAGGGTTTCTGAAATTTGGAAATGGCTTGCTTTAAGCAGTGTCACCTAAACTATGACATGCCAAAAAATACAACCAACTATAGATATCAGATATACAAATTTTAAAAATGGAACAAAAGCAAAACTTATCATCTTATGATTGGTTGTCCAGAGTTGCACTTAATCAAATTGGCACGAAAATCAGACCAAGTGTTAAGTGGACTGTTACAGGAGATTTAAAGTGGCTTGACTGGATTTCTTAGAGGATACCATCTAAGTTTGAGCATTTACAACATTAGGAATTAAAATAATATATCAGAAACATTTTACCACAGCTGTTTTATATAAACAGCTGTTTTGCTCTATGTTTTTTTGACATTAGAGTTACTATGGCACATAGTGATCATGTCATTACATTTTTTACTTGCCTTCGCACTTGTCATTACCAGGAGTATTTAGTATAATTATAATATAATATAGATGCTCAAACCTGGCCAGTATCCCCCCTAAAAAATCCAGTCTAGCCACCCTAATACAATAAAGAAATGTTAAAATAATGACTGCATGCCCTCCCCATACAGAAAAACATGCAAACACGCTAACGAGAGGGGATCTGTCTATCACTTACAGCTGTAAGAGATCAAATAATTATAGGGAAATGGCCACACAAATTTCAGCCGACATGGAAGATACTCCTGCATGAAGGGTTGACTGTGAGTGAATTTAACTCTGGCAGCCCCATAGTTTATACAGCTAACACTTGTTTTTCGCACAATAATATTAGTCTTCCTTCTCACCTCGATCTGGCTGATACCGTTCAACAAATACTGTGTCTGGCCTGTGGATGTCTTCAACACCCCTAAAATAGAATAATTTAAGAAATAACTTAGCAATTTAGAATTGAAAATCAATCGTCAGTGATCACTACTCTTAATATGAATCCAATAGCATTTATCCCTGTCACTTTTCACCTTTTTATAGCCAAAGTAACAAGGTTTTCTTTTTTCAAACTAAAGATTCAAACAAATGACTAATCAGTTAAAGAAGCCCTCCTTATAGAGACAATTCCAATGAAAACCTAAAGGTTAGGGGAAACAAATAGTTGTTCAAGATAGTGTGGGTTTGAAATAATTACCAAAAAATTGCAATTCAATAGTATATTATGGTAGACTAAAACATCGCCAATTCTTATGTGTATTTTCCGGCTATGCAATTCTACATTTGTCTGAATTCAAACAGACTATTCTGGGGAATACGCATCATGCAAAATCACAAACTTCTAACAAGACTACTAAAATTAACAAACAATGAAGGTCTGTGTGGTCTTAAATGCTGTGCATCCTGGATTTGATGTTCCTAAGGACCTACATGTTAACTCCCTGAGGAGCAAAAACCAATAACCATGAACAAGGTTTGCAATTCACCAATCTCTAACAACCATGGAGGTACAAATTATCCTACTCAGTAAATCAATCTTACCGCCTGATGAAGACCTGCAGCATACTCATTAGTATGCTGTTGAAATATAGCAATCAATATCTAGGTGACAATTCCAAGACAAACAACAAACGAAACCCTTTATATAAGGTATAGTTAGCCAATAATCTAAGACAAAGACTAAATTGCAGTGTATCTACCAAACAGCAGAGTGACGCACTGTGAAGCTGTAGTCATGCAAAACCACTATGGAATCTTATTAGTTTTTTAGTTGTCATACTCACCAGTGAAATGACTTGATTTTTCCCTTTACTGCTGTAAAATTTTTACCCACATTATTTGACCAGTAAAGCTATTAAGCAAAAAAAACAGTTAGCACCAGTTGTAGCTTTCACAGGAAAATTTTTGGATATTTTAGGGTATTTAAAGAATACCCATAAAAATCCCAAATTTTGCAAAGTGAGACAAGTTTCAACCAGGGAATTCCCAACCAAGTTCCCTGATTGGGACTTGTCTCACTCTTCCAAATTTGGGATTTTTGTGGGTATTCTTTAAATACCCTAAAATATCCAAAAATGGGAATCGGTTATTTTTTCCTGTGTTTCATTTACAGCTTAATGAACAAAATAGCCTGACCTACAAACTTCCATTATTGGTGTACATTTTTGTGCACACAGCTATAAGCTAGCAAATGTATACCTTGTAGTTAAATTTTTCTTTGGTTTGAAAATTTCCAAACAGAGTGATTTTTTTCAATTTTTTCTCTCTCTCTCAGAATGCCATTGGCATCTGAAACAAAGGATCATCAAACTTTAACTGGTTGGAAAGTTTAAGCCTAACAAAAAGATAAACCACACCAACAAAAATTATATTTACAACTTTAAAAAAAAACCTTATCAATTTAAATCCTGACAATTCAAATGAAACTCTTTGGAGGACTGTTAAATGCAATTTGTTTTTAGCCATTCTCAAAAATACAAAAGTAGCATCTGGGCTTTTTCTCAAATTTTGACCATGCAAAATCAGGAGGGAAGCAGGGATCTCTTCTAACAAAAGTTCTGATGCACTTACTATGTTTCAAGGTAATTATCTCTCGTGCATTCATTCCTGCAGTTACAATGCATGTAGAGCCAGTATGCTCTGAGATGTGCATACTACAAGCAGAATTTTTTTTAATACAGATCAGACCACACTTATAGCAGGTAATGAACCATTCCAAAAGATGGTCACATGCAGTCACTTATTAGATGTGGTTGTTTACGAGACTCAGATTCAAACAAAAAAAAATTGGTTCTATGGACATGTGGTTGCACAAGGAGGTTGGATTGTATACAAAATGACTCGCAGTAAAAGGGAGATTACATATACAAGCTGGTCAGACATACCTTTTCACTAGAGCTATCATATGCCATGGCATAACGGCGATCCCGTGGATGAAATGTGATGAAAGATGGCACAAATCGCACCGGCATGGGTGAAAATTGGGCCAAATCCGTTGAGCGGTACAGAACCTTGTTCACTTTGTCTGCAAGAATGCACTGAGAGAAAAAGAAGACAGCACTGAGAAAGGCAATCGTGAAGACTACAATACCCCTTTCCCTCCGAGACCAATGATATTCATGGTCAGACTATTTTAACACTCCAATTTTTCAATGAAAACTGTTTGATAAAACTTTTGTATAACAATATTTCTCAGGATTTCATAAAAATACACCACACTCACCATACACACATTGCTTTGTTAAAGAAGTATTGCAAAACATGATTTATTGAACAAAAAGTCATCAGTTTTAATTTAAGAGTGCAAACATTGTTTTTTTTTTCTCCTCTCCAGCTTTCTTCCTCCTCACTCTTTCTTTATCTCCTTTCTCTTTCCTTTGCTGGTGTGATTTTCGAGCTTATCAGGTTCATAAACACATGCCTTTTGGCCCTTTTTCACTCAAATGGATGCCAGTTTTGGTGGTTTCATTTTCAAAAAATCAGCTAGATACAGTGATCCATCTAGAAACAGGCAGCAGTGCAGGGCTTGAAATAACTATTGGGCAGGCGCCGGACACATTGTCCGGTCAAACGTGATTTTGCTCGGACATAGGCATTTTTGGCCGGACAAATTTAATCCATCTTAACTAGTTGCAATAGAGGCTCCATTTTGCAAGTTACATGATCTGTATCATTTTCAGCAACAGCAACTCTAGTTACTCAAAACAAATCGAGTGCGCAAAA
>OZ038002.1:4491029-4678529 GCA_964035705.1 Porites rus
TAAAGTGCAAATTTTTCTCATCTTCCAGAAATATTTTTGGTCCATTACATATATTTTCACTAGTATGGAAGTTAAAGATTGCAGGTTGAATGGGTCAGTACATGTACAGTAGCTCCATTGTTATAACTGCTACAGAAAGTAACAATGGCAATTGTCACAGCCTGTGACTTTCCCTATTTTGGAACACATCCACACACGGAAATTATGTTTTAGTGTATATTTACACTAAAAGTTTAAATAACCTAGAACAGTTCCTGAGGAAACCACTGAGATTTAAGCGAACAAAAATTAACTCATTTAATTATCCGAAGGACCATTCATTAGTCAGGGCTGTCGACAAGTTTTTAAGTAGCAGTCTGATAATGAATAGTAGGCAGCTTTGGAACTTGCACCAAAGGCACAAGTTTGTTAAGGGGGAGGCATCTAGGTACATTTTGAAATTTTAGAGTCTCGGAAATTGTGTTTCCAGAGGTTTTCATGCCGTATTTTCCACTGCGGACACCATGTTGTTCTGTCAGAATACACGCAAGACTGGGAACAATGTAATACATAGAGAACACTTCATGGAAAGTGCGGGCGTATGGTATTTACGCATGAGTTGTTGATGTATCAAAAATTGAAGGAATGAGCACAGCGAACCAGTGAGATTTCTAATATAAAAACAACAAGTGCGTAAATATCGCTCAAGGCACTTTCCATGTGGTATTGTTGTTATTATATACATACTGAGGCATTCATCATCTTGCCAGCCTTTTATTTCAGATCTTTCCAGAATCCTAAAATGCCAAAATATGCCTCTACACACCGTGAAATTACAAAGAAAACGGAGTAACTTATGCTTATATTAGTATTAAAAAATGCTTGGTAAAAATTAATGAGGGTAAGGATATGAAGTAATCCAGGAATTACAAGTAATATTAACTTTTTTCTGCACGTACAAATAAAGATGCACGATTTTGAGTAAAATGACCGGTTTGAATGTAAGCAGAAGCATATGGCTTGATAAGCTTAGCTCCAATAAAAAGTTCAAGTACAAGCTAATGTCTTGTTCTGTTTTTCCCCCTTTCAATGTTGTTTTGCCGGCTCCCTTCAATTTTCTTCATCGATAATGTGAAATATACAAAACTATTCCAATCCAATTGCCGCGATTTTTCACAATTTTCTTCGAGAAAAACTTTGCTTTAATGGGTCATTTCTTCTGAATGTCTGCAAAGCAACTCGCAAAGCGAGGGCACTGCAAGCGCCTAAAAACAGCAGAAAATTTTAGTGCGAATTAAACTCACACACCTCTGTGGCTTTTGACTGGACGTATCATTTTTCTCACGTGAAAAAACATTGCTCGTGATTCTGATTGGACATATTGCTTTTTTCACATGTGAAAAGCATCGTTTGCTCCTCCAATTGGCTAGAACTTGTTTGCGTATGAAACTTATGCCATAGCTTTTCAGTGAGTATATCTCAGTATGTATATAAGAAAATTTTATTTGATGGTGTTTATTTTTTGTTAGCAGTTACGGTAGAAGGAGATGAAAGTAGCGGGCTAAGGAAGGCTAACTAGCCAGCGGTTTTGGCCATCTACTAGGTAGTTTCGAAAACGAAGCACTCGAAAACGAAGACCGAAGCACGAAGCACCCAAATCTCGAAAACGAAGCACCCAAAACTCGAAACCACTGTAGGTTGTAGATTTGAACTGCATTCAATTTGTTATCGTGCTTGATTCCTGCTGTATTAGCAAGAGACTTTCTCGCCAATTTATAAAGGACAGACTGGTTTCAAGTTTAGGGGTCTTCATTTTAGAGTTTTTGGGGTCTTTGTTTTCGAGTTTTTGGGTGCTTCGTTTTCGAGATTAGGGTGCTTCGTTCGAGTGCTTCATTTTCGATAGGTGCTTCGTTTTCGAGTTTTGGGTGCTTCATTTTCGAGATTTGGGTGCTTCGTGCTTCTGTCTTTGTTTTCGAGTGCTTCGTTTTCAAAACTACCCCGTCTACTAGCCCTTATTGACAGCCCTGTTAGTGATTTTTTTTTTCACCCATAACAAAAAGCTTCTACATGTATGTGTGTACTTTTATGATCTAGGTGACCATGAGTCAACATTTTGCAAATTAAAAATTGCACTGTTAGACTTACTCTCTTATATCAAAGATTTTGTGATTTAACCAGCTTAGAGACTTTTGGGATGAAGAGGAATATTGCTTCCTGTCATGTGGCCTTAGAATAACCAAAAAGACCATGTGCTGTTGGGGAAACATATTCAGCTCTAAAACAAAAATAATATTTTTTTGCCACAGCAAAAAAAGGACAAAAATTGTAAATTTGGAGCAAATTAATGTGGAAAATATTTCTGTTTCTACAAGATCCTAGGTTCAAGATTTCAATATAGCTACTGATATGGCTTTGTTCTCTTCTAAACATAAACAGTCAGTCACGGGATATGGGTATAATAATAAAGACGATATTCTTATGCAAATGATTGCGGATTGAACAGACATAAACCAACACGTTTCTCAAAATGCAGCCCGCTTATGTTCTAGGAATAAATAAGCTTTTACTGGAGCCCAAGTTGATTGGATGACGTGCTTTCCATACAACTTTCAAAACTTTTTTAAAATGCTGATGCGATAAAGCACTTCTCATCACTTCCTGCAAAACATATCCGATGTCCTGCTTTATGTCCGATAAAAGATATCATCGCTCACAGCAAGACGCCACGTTGCATAACAAAAAAAACGAAGATGAAAAATTTATTGTCTGTCGAACTGTGACAGATTAACAAACGCTCATTCGAAAGTGCTGCTTCAATATTGCGTATGCTGAATATCTCAGCATAAACCTGAGCTTATATTTGACTTTGTACATGAAACTAAATTGCTGTCCACGTATACGCGCCATTTTTACACCCTATAAGCACCTCGAGGTAAACATTAAACTTCCTATCTGTCACGAAAAGAAGACTCATTACAGTTGAATACTGTATATGCATCACGTTCAAAACTGTAGTAAATGCAACAAATATATGTGCATTTATGATTTTACAAATTCATTTGCGCACAACCGAACACGTGTTATGATCAAAACAAGTCACAGACACCAGCTATCAGGATCTACCAGAAACAACAAAACACAATATGTAAAACCTAAATGCAAAGGTCTACTTACAAGCTGTGGATCTGCTTTTGAAGAATAAATCTGATCAATCGTTGGTGGGTTACTCTTGTCGGTTAAACCAAGATCCGTGAAATTCTTCCCGTAGTTTCGAGACACATAAACCTTGCTTTTAGTTTTATCTTTTCCAATTTTAGTGTTTTTTGCTAGTAGAAATATGTTGCTTTCGTTCCAGCGATTACGAGGCCAGTACATATAGAGGGTGTCGAAGTTTTCTGCCAGAATTAGCTGAAAAAGTCAATCAAAGTGTTTTAGGTTAGAAATACATGTGCACCGTTAGCATGGAGTATGTAAGCATTCGAAATCACCCTTACAGAACTGTTATGTAGCGCAATTTAATAAGCAAAAACTATAAGACTCAAACTTACCATTTGTTTATCCGGTTGACGAGGTACTGGGCTGTCACGACGGACCCGACTTCGAAGTTGGCCTCGTAGGTCTTCCACAAGTTCTTCAGCAGTTTCCAAGGTTGGAGCGCCATCTTCCCGCCGAATTATCTCATGTGCTCCCTCGGGAAGGGTGAACGGCGAGGTTCCATGCACGAAAAGATTCTTTGGAACTTTAAAAGGACGATAACTTCTTGCCAACTTCGGAAGCAAGAGTGCGACGATTAGAGTAAAACAAAGCCTTGAACCAGCCGCCATGTTTGTATGCGGTGCAGATACTGTCACGTTCCAGCAACAGAGGCGAGGCTACTGGGATCGAGGCGCTTGAGTAGGCGAGACTTCTCAAGACCCCAAACAAAAGAACAATTTATGGCTTGAAAATAGAGATTTCAACGCATCTCTGGTTTTGTGTTATGTTATTGAAGCAAAACTAAAAGGACGCCTCGATTATCCTAAACGCTGAAAAACGGCAGGAAGTTGATATACCAACATACCGTCACGCTCCTATCATTTTGAATTAACTAATCAACATGTGCTTTAATTTATTGAGCTATTAAATTTTCTAATAGTTCATAAATTCTGGCGCGCTTGTTTATTCATTAGTCTGTATTTATTTATTTCGAGTCTTCTTTATTTTGTGTATGTGACCTATTTTTTGACGAATTGAAACTCAGAAGCAATTTTCCCATTCAAAATTTTTTGGAATGTTGTTTTTATGCTTAGCTATTTGTTATGTTCTATAAAAAGATTACAGTTTCCTCTTCAGTTTTTAAAAACTTCTCTTCTTGGAAGCGCTGTTTCCGTTTGAGTTCTTAAGAAAGATATACATCACAGCAAAGCCGACGCTCAAGATTTTTCACATTTGGAAAACAGCATCTGTCCAGATGTTTAATCCTCTGTTCTGAATACCCTGTGTTCCACAGAAAGGTCTAGTAAGTATTTTGCTTCGTCCAAATTTGTTCATCCGAAATCGTTTACCGGAAGACGCCACGAAACTGAAGTGGGCATTGCAAAGAGTTTCGAGTGGCGCAGGCTAAGAGGAATATGAAAACTTCTCTAGTCTCAAATATATGGACCAGATCGTCCTCCAACTGAATAAACTGCAAGCTGGGGGAACCCATCTCAAAGGGGTCAGTAAAGGATTGTGGGGATGTGTTGATGAGGTTTTCCCATCACAACCCCCCCCCCCCCCACCCCCAACACTACCACAAACATATACACAAAATCCTGGCTATTCAAAAACTCCCCCCACCAAAAAATAAATGTGCCTTCCAGTTTGCAATTTTAAGTTTTTGGTCCTCCCCGGCATTTTTCAGCGAAAGGGCTGCGCTTGTTCGACAACCACCAATTTAATACTAACTAAGCCACGATCGCGTGTCAACGACGGGCCACTACAAGACTCTTCATGTCTTTACTAGTGAGAGAAGTTCCGAAGGCAGATGAATAGTGGCAAAATGCCCTATACATGTTTTGAGAGACAGCCTATTAAATAGTCTACGGTATCCGGTCTATTCGTCTGTCATCCAAGCTATGAGAATATACAATCAGACAGGCTTTTAACAGACAGCTTTACTTTATCACTTTTTCTTCACAGGCAATTCAGCTGATAAGATCCACCAAAATCGACACTTTAACCTTATAGGATGTATAGACGGGACAAAACTTAGTCTATTTATATTTTTATAGTGACCTCTGTTAACACGTTTTCATCCTCACAGCTTGTCTTTATTTCTGTATCTTTTGGTGTTAACTCATCGGCTTTCGTAGCCTTCCACCAATCAAGACAACCAGCAGAAATCTTCTATATTATATGCTTTACTAATATTATTCACTTCTCGACACTTCATTTAAGATCCTAATAAAATAGGAATTTAAAATTAAATTGAGGAAAAGTTTGAGTGACATTAAATTACCGACATAAATATTCCCCTCAATCCTGTTTCATATACTTCAACTGCTCGTGAAATTCCTGCTTGTACCATTTCGTATACTTGAAGCCTGAACAAGGTATCCCTTTCGAAAGGAGTCTTCCCTATAGGCCATTATTGGAAGTTCCCCCCCCCCCCCCGGGAATGGCACATAAGTTTGGAATGAACTTTACTTCTCAATTCTTTTTTAATCTAGCCGCGTCTGTCCACAGACGTTTTTCTTTTTTCGACAATTCGACCGCGCTTGCGGTCAGTGCGGTCAATAAATTCCCCGCGGTTTTTGTTTCCATGCGTACGCTCAAAGAGAAAATACATGTAAAGGGGCTGTGGAGATGCTACTTTGAATCTTGTCCAATTTGAAGTCCCAAGTCCAAGCACGTTCGCTTACTGTCCAGATCAAGACGAGGTTAAATCAGTCATAGTTTGGACTTTTACTTTTAAGCACATTTACTCTATGCGACAGGATGGCGTGGGTGGGTGAATTGCTGGCCCTCAAAATTAAGAATCTTTTGTTCTATGAAAAATGTTTTCAATTGATCCATTTAAATCGGTCGGATAAAACAGCTTTAAGAAGTTCCTACACCTACGCACGCGTTTCCTGTTTTAGTTCGGAAACACGCAAGAAAGTAAAGTGCTGTCTTTCTGCATCTGAAAGTAAATGGAAAAAACGAAACGTGCCGCTGTTTTCGTTCTTCTCTTTTATAGGATTTTAACTATAACGAACCACGTTCAGCAAGATATAAAAGGAAGCAGAAACAATGGGTTAATACTAATAAGCTGATTAACAAATCGACCACAATTTTCCATAGTCTACGCTCTTATAGACCCTAGAAATGACCTATTGGTGTCATAAGAGTGTGGACCATGGAAAATTGTGATCGATTTGTTTTTTACAATAACATTTATTTTTTTGTGAAGACCAAAAACAAAACTACTGGCACTGCGTGACAGGTCTCATAGACCAATCAGCGTGACAGGTCTCTTGACCAATCAGCGCGCAAGGATTGGTTCAGTTATTGTAAAATAAATGATAGACATTTTCACTAAGGAAACTATTTGAAGAAGATTCTTCCTAACGGAAGTGGTAATATACCACGTGACCTAATGACGACAAAAAGGGCTGCAAAAGTTAGAAAGGGAGCATCGTGAAGGTTACACTCTACAGAGGAAAAGATGGGAGTTCACATGAAATTTTCAAGACGGGATATCCACTCTCTAGTATTCTCCAACCCTGATAGCGGAGCTGCGTGCGGTGGAAATTTCTGTCAAATGGTACTGGTATTTTTTTGGCACCGAAAACAGGAACGGGATTGAGTTGTACCATTTACGTAATGCCGGTAAAGTTTTCGCTTTCTCAGGACATGAAGCCTGAGATTATTCATCCAAACAAATGGTACAGAAAAATTTCGATCGTTTCGGTAAAAAATGAGAAAAAGGTAATGACTCGAAAGGTATTACTTTTTTCAGGAAAATTTCCACCGGGATTAACCTGAGATCAGGCCCAATTTGAGCGGTTCTCATACATTCTCTCTAACGGCTACCGCTGAAATTGCCCGCCGGAATGTAATTTTCAAAGCGAAACGAAAATAGAGCCTGATCTCAGGTTAACCGGGATGAGCCGTTCATGCAAATGGTGAGCGCTCTTGGATTCTGAAGAAACTTTTGTAAATACGAGATATAATATTACATACTTAGAGAAACTACATTTCCATTTGATTTGGAAACACGCCCGACTTTTTGCATGTCATGATCTTTTCGTGAAACAAAAAGAACGTTTTGATACTGATGTAGATCCAGTCCGATTCCCAGTGTTTAAGGGAAAACGATGAGATTAAAAACAGAGGATATCGCGACCAAAAGACTTCCCTGGATGCACCCGCCTTCGGGTACTCGAGCACGGCATCGGACTGAACGTTTACGATTTTACTCTGCCCAAACTGACCACATTTTTTCACCGTCTATAGTCTTATTTATAGAACATAGAAATGACGTCCAAATTTTGAAACCTCGAGTGGCTTCGCTAAAACAGTGTTGAAAATTTTGACGTCATTTTTAAGTATAGAGTATGGACAACGGAGCTTAGATTAGAATCGTCGCGCGCAAAGCATGAAGGGACAGGACAATTTCTATTGTTAAGAGATAAGAAGCGAAAACGAAACTTTATACGGGATTTTTGAACAATTATAAGTGGAACCTGCTGACATAACGCGGTTTGGATCAAGATACTTGGGTAAGTTCCTCATTTTTAGTTCGCTCCCGCGTCTTCAATAATTCTCTTTTTCGTGAAACCACAATTGTTTACTTTAGAACCGAAATATTTACTGAACTATACTTTTACAATTCAACAAGAAATGCCGTAGCATAGAAAGGCTTCTGTGCCATTTTATTGATGTTAGCTTAAAGGCGGCTGGCCCGGCTTATATTGTATTATTTTCGTCCCAGCACCTGCCATAAGTCACCCTGAGCCGGTGTTTAATTACCAAAGCACGTGGAATGGAACAAAGGTGGAGTTCATTTGTCCCCTTTTTCTTCTCCGTTTTCTTGCCAGGATCTCATTTAGTCGGTAGGTGGAAAACTTTTAATTGTTAGAATTATTTAATTAAAAGGGCAAAAAAAATTTTGTTTGCTTTACTGAGGCACCGCGCAAACGCCGCATTACAACTTTTAATTCAACATTTTCCCGCCATTCTTGAAATGCACCTGCCGTTCCTCAGCGTTCCTATACGAGAAAGCCTGTAGATTTGATGTTCGCCAATCATCTTAGGCCAGGAATCACTAGGGAACATTTCAGTTCTAGAGACGGTTTCTCCTAGTAACATTCTTCAACTCGTCTGAACTAAATGGAATTGAAATTTTGAGACATTCTGTCCGATTTCATAGCGTACAACCGTATGTAAACCAGCTGAATTTCACGCAAAATGTTGGACAACAGAATTTTGTTTATGCAAGAAAATTTTTCATTTGAGAATGTTAGTATCACGCGCATGCCGCGGAGAAAACGCGAGAGGCGGGGGAAGCCGCTGACGCCGCGAGGGCCGGAGAAATTCCATTGCGGATAAAAAGAGCTTCTTTATTGCCGCCCTCTGCTATCACATCTCCTTTCGCAGTACCGCTAGCGCTTGACTTCATCAGCGGATATTCCCCATGTTGAAGAACTTGTTTTATGCATAATTTCTATTTTGCTCTCCATCTTACCTTAACGCTTAAAGATATGTATATTTGGCTTAAGACGTACCTTTGGTCTGCAGTTCAGAATGAGAGGAACGTACTTTATGTACGAGCCTGAATTTCATCCGATTGCTTTGAGTCGTTTTTCTCCTCTAAGCAACGTCGTTACTGAGAGAGTAATAACGACTCGAAGAAATCGGATGAAATTCAGGGTACTTTATGTACTTGCCTGGTCCCCGTACAGCGTCTTCCTCAAGCCCTCTCGGTCAATGCAGTTTGCTTGCTGACGCTGGGACCACGTCACCAGAAAAGCGTAGGCCGCCCGGAATAATAAGCATTTGGACTAGGCAACTTGAATAGAGATACATTTACCACTCTATCTGCCATACCTTTAACAAATTTCACATCGGTACGTAACTGGAATGTTTAACAAGAGTTTTTCTCTTTTGATCCGTTTCCCTTTCTTTCCTGTATTTTGGAGACCAAGAGGTGCCTTGATTCGCTCTTAGCTTTTATCTTAACGCAGTATAAAACAAATTGTCTATCCGTTTCTTCATAAAACCCCCTGAAGAAGGACGGATTGTACGTCTGAAATATCGCGAAAATTCAAGTCGCCTTGGTCCTTGCTGTCCTGTTATTCATGTTTAAATTTGGTTCTGAGAAGTAAGCTTACGAAGATGTTTTATACCTTTCGCTCAACGACGCATATATACATCCACCACAATTAATCGCAAAGATAAAATTAAATGCAAGATATGCTAGGAAAGTTTCCAAAATTAGAGTAATTAGCAATTGAGACACCAAAAAGACAAATTTTATTTTAGATCGTCATGAAAGTGAAAATTCGTTCAAAAATAAGAAAACGCGCAGCCACCGCCCCCTTTGCCAAGTCGCGCGCGTCTTATTTTCGCTTTGCTCGTTTAATACGTCCCCACTATACTACCTGAGAGCCTGGCACAGGCTAGATCGGGGGCGCCATGAATGTCCACACTAATTACAACAGGCCTCTTTCTCGTTTTTTAAATTGCTGTTGGTCGACCATTAAAAAATGAAAGAATATCACCATATGTATTTGAGGTAATTGCTCCATCATTATAGCTCTTGTCCAAAAGAGCATAATTGTTAAATCGGCCACCTGGACGCAGCTTTGGGGATCGAGATCTATGAAGGAGGTTGATTTGGTCGAAGAGATTCAAACTTTGACAGTTTGCTTTAACAAATATCGCTTATCAACCTCATGTCTGATTTTCTATTGTCATAGTCACATAACACCCAAGCCCCCCTCCCCAATCTAAATGACTTGCCAACCAGATTCCAAGTGTCCTAAATAGTGAGATGCAGTCGGTGCAATTTCCGAGTTGCACGACTCGTATACCAGTCGTATCACTTGGTCCCACCCTCTACAACTCTCAATTCATATTCAAAGTGCCCCTTATGAGATGCAGTTCGGTCAAGTACAATCAACTTCCTTTTCTGCGGACGCTGTAGGGGCACGAGTTAGTGTCCTCATTAGTGAGAGTCCGTAATAGCGGGAGTTTATTTCAGTCAAACGTCTTCAATTTATTTTGCCTGGAATTAAGCTGCTGTCCGTATTATCGGGGTGTCCATTGTAGCCAGGTGTCCGCAAGGGGAGAGTAGGCCGTATAACCTTCACTCTATTTACTTAGCTTTTACTACTTGATCTTATAGTAAAAAATAGTGAACATGGTGTCACAACTCATACCACTCCGTACAAGTTACTACTGTCCAAAGATAAATATAGATGGCATTGGGAGAACCTACTTTAGATCTTCGTCTTTTAGGTTTTTGGTGCAAAATCAAGGGAACGGAATTAATTGCTAGATATTTCACTTGTGATTTTTTCCATTTTTATTTATTAGGCTGCCTCAGTACAACAGACGTCTCTTTAACATCCCCAACGTATCCCACAAGCCCGACAAGGTTTCTTCCAGTGACGTCATCTCCCACTCCTCTGATACAAATATCGCAACCTGTTTCACAACCAAAACTGATGGCCTCGTTCCCAGGCTCTAACCCTACAGTTCAACCTTCCCGGCCAACGCATGCGCAACGCCCACTGCGCAGATCCTGTTCAGCAGATGTTGGAATGATCAGTCCAGCACATGTGCAGTTAGTTTCAGCCATTCCTTTCCCTAATTTGCAACCGACGGAGTCGACCCCTCGTTTTCAAACCGCTTGCCTTCAAGTGTTAAAAAATGAAACCTTACTATCGTATTAGAGAGCAATTTAATGATCACGTGACCCGTCGTATCAGAAAATGAACAAAGGGAAGCTGATCGTTCATTTATAATTTTCTTTTTGTCTATGGCAAAGATCACACGTTACCCACATATCTTACAAATGTGCAAATAGAGAGACCTAGGATGAGGTAAGTCGACTGAAAGAAAGATAATTCGTTTCCGTTGTGAGAGTCAGCCACTATGGCCGTGAGTCATAAGGTTCTCTACCCGGCTGATTCAGAGTAATGTGGACTCCGAACTTGGATTGAGACTCTAAGCGGCCTGAGGCAAACGAAGAAGTTGTATTTCGGTCGTAACAGATATCGGCCATTTTGGGAGCCCTTAATAGCAAGGACTATGTAGCTTCGATGAAGTTGTAAACTCATGTGGTATTTTCACAAGTGACTTCAGTAAAAGGTTATAATATTGTATTCTTGTGGAGTAGTTTATTTAGTAAAGTTTAATTTTAGTATTTTTAAGCTAAAACCGAGTACGGTTAAATAGCAATAAGGGATCCCTGGGACTGTCAGATGGTTCACTGGAAAATGGCACTTTTAGTTAAAGGAGTAATATCATTCTATTTGTTTAATCTCTTTGAAAAGCTTGGCTGTTTCCTGTCGTCTATTGCTTCGGATGACAGGGATGAACATGGATTAGCCAAAAACGAAAATTGGGGGGCAGATTTAGAGCCCCCCCCCGCCCACGTTTTGGTGTCGAAAAACACTTTTATTGATGTTTTCTACAATACCTGTGACATCGGCGACTTCAGAGCGCACATTTTCTGCCCTCAGACGACCTAAGGAGCACCAAGAAGCAGGACCGCCTGAACAACTGCCTACTGATGTACAATCGATTAAGTACACGCTAGACAATGCGAAGATTGCAAAGAGGATTGCTTGTGCCAACGAACAACGAAAAAGGACATTTTGGAAAATATGAGCAGGGGTATGCGTATGGCTGAGTGGAAGATGAGCCCCCCCTCCCACGTTTCAAAACGCTCTGCAGACTCTGTTATGGTTTGTGTTTGCTTGATATTTTCTTCATAACCCTACAGGCCTACAGGAGCATTTTGTGAATGGATGACTAATGGCAGTATTTTAAGCAGCAAATAAATGACCTAAAACAGCAACCCCCGTGACACAGCTCCTTTGAGAAAGAGGAAATAAACGCAAACAGGAGACGCAGACTACCTAACCTCCACTTAGACATAAAAAATAGCTCTACCCAGATCAGTGAAGATTTAATTCTCTAATTCTGTTGAGAACAGCATCAGGGAACTCGCTGTGTCTTAGAAACGGTCCTGATAAGTGACCGCCAAAATGCCGGCTACGGGATGCTACCCCAGGGATAACTCGCGGGTAATGATAGACACTGTCAGATAGACGCGGGAGAGTGGCGGCAATATCGGGAATAGTTCGCGTGAAACTCACGAGATTTCTAGCTGTGGCTTCCAAATAGGGAGTCGATGAGACACGACGAGGAGGAATAAAAAATGAGTTAGTCTCTCGATGTGGATAAGTGAAAGTATTTTGAAGGTAAGGATTGATAACACTCGGCCCAACAGCATTGAGCAAATGTCTTGTGTTCATCCGAAGATAAGGAGGCTGCCAGCTTGCTTGACCCGAGGGAAAGGTTGCCAATCTCGCGGTATGCAGAGTGTAGGGTGCAGAGGTAGGATAGAAGGCTTGGTAAATCTGGGTGTATGGAGATCGCCATGAAGGCACTGATTGGTCGAATGTTCTGTGACTGGCACGAACATTAGAAGGGTGTGTAAAGTACTGACGGTGATAGTGCGCATGTCTCGGGTGATGCTGGTACCGAGGGTGGTAGCTTGGTTCATATTCATCGTCATCATCTGGATCTTGATGAGACTTCCATCTCTTTCCACCTGTAATATTTCAACAAATTAGATTTGTTAAATAACTTTTCGTTTAGCTTATTATTCTTTTGTGCTAGTGTTTAAATTTCGGTAACACTAGACGGAGTTAACCGATAAAAATCGATATCGGAAATCAATCGATATAATCGATACTAATCCATTTAATCCACCTATTAATACCGATTGATATCGGAAATCGATATCGATAGGAATTGATAGTAATCGATAACAATCGATAAAAATCATCATCGATTTCTATTGGTAAATCCTCAATATTAATGGAATACACAACTTTTTTCTTTATCGATTTCTATCGATCGAAATCGGAAATCGATATTCATTGATTATCGATTATCGGTTTTTTTCCGGGGTGGGGTTGTTAGCCCCACGCCCAACCCCCAACCTGGGGGAACAGGTGCTGCTTTTAGTCTGTCCTCTCCACTGTAACCTGCCCTGCTTGGTTGGACCTGCCAGGAGTTTATGCTTAGTTAGAATCCGTTTACACTGCTATATAGAATGTTTTAAAGTCATTAAAGATGCCAAGTTTAAAAGCGATATGTTGAAAACTAACGAAAAACTAACGTCAAAGTATAGCGAGAATTTACAGACGTTTGTATGGTTGGAGTTAAGTCAGTGGTGCCCCTACCGAATTAATGTCTGTAAAATTTGGCTGGAGTAATATCTTCACTCACTTTGGACATATCACATTTACAGGAGCAATCGGCTCCTGACATTTAGAGGAGCCGATGACATTTACGCTTGGTCAGTTAACTAATTTAAAAAGCGCTAGCGGTATCGATTGATCCGGGCGATTGATATTCTCTCAATGATCTTTTATCAAAACTTGAAAAAAAAAAAATACCGCGGATCGAAGGATTTATTCAAAAATGTCTTATGTGAAGTTGAAGAAGTTTTCCGGATTAGCCTGTTCCAGACCTCTATTTCAATCTGCACCTATATCGCCTCTCCTGTTGAGTTTTTTTATCAGTCAGTGTTTCGTGGCGCAGTAACAAATACCGTCGGTTGCATCTAAGCGTGTACACGTGAGGAAAAAACATTTTCTAATTGGGTGCAAACATGATTCATGTTTGCACCCAATAAGAACATGTTTTGCCGCCAAATATTCGAAGTTTGGAGTTAGTGGCTGTTATCGACTTGATTTGTTTTCGCTCAACAAAATATTCTTTAAAGGAATTTTTAGACGTTAAGTATAATTTCTGTAGGCAAGTAAGCTGTTTCTAAGCGAGAAATATGTCTTGCGGTTGAGAAAAATGAAATATGAGTGGAAGCACTGATCAAACACATATCAACAACTTTCCTTTGGCGCGACAGTTTGCTTGACCGGCTGTCAAACTTTGGCGGCAAAACATGTCATGTGTGACACCCTATTAGAACAGGTTATTTGCCTTGTGTCCACGCTTGGATGCAACCGACGGTAGCACGTTGTTTCACCAGGTAGTCCAATCAGTTGTTTATCGAAAATAATGACCTGGAATGGTTTTTCTTGCAGTTCAGTAGCGCTGAGGCAGTCTATATTTTGTCTGCACGCTTTCTCGTTGTACGATATTCTTTCATTCTCCATTAGTGACACCTAAACCCAGTACTGACTGCATGGCGATGCGGTGAAGTTCATAAAGAGTCAATTTTTTAAAGAGGGTTTGCACTGTCCTAACGTTGTCAGATAAATTGGTGGCATGTTAAATATTACTTAGCTATGTAATGATGACATCCTTTCTGAAGAGAAGATTATTAAAAGACAGGCAAAATATCGCATCAAAGAACGAAGGTTTTTATCTTTCCATACCATGATATCGTCTTGGTGGTTCCCAGTCCCAGCCATCTCTCTCGTCATCTCCGTCGTCTAACTCATCTTCGTACCCAGGCCGGTTTGGTGGCTCATCCTCAAATTCATATCTTCGCCTTGCCTCACTATCTTCTTCCTCAGCCTCGTAATCCCGAAGTCTCTCCGATGGACTCCCGTATAAACCTTCTGAATCCCGAGGCCGCGGTGGCATGTCGTTATAAGACCGATACGAACTTGGCAAGTCATCCTCCGGAAACTCCTCGTCTTCTGGAGGTTCCTCGTAATCACTTCCGGGATCATCGTAATCTTCGTCGTCGTCGTAGTCATGTGGACGGAATGATTTTTTCACTGTATTGTTTTTTTGCCTCTTGATGCATTTTTTGTTTCGTGTAATCCCCGTGGAATTATGTCTACATATCCATGACGAGTTCAAAATTGACTCTGCCTTTGCTGAGGTATTTGTTGTCTGATTTCTTGAAGTATTATATTGTCCAGGGCTTTCTAGATCGTTGTTTAGTTTGAAGAACTTCAAAAGAGATTCTCTGCCTAGTTTGTTGACTGAACCTACAATGATGAATAGATGCCATTAGATCTCGTCCTCAATCATTATTGCTACGTGTAAGAACACTAAGCGCTTAAGAACACTGGCCAAAACGGCTTATTTTAACTGCAAGAGTCATTAATTTTGATCCTTGACTATAGTTACTCCGGCTTTCGCGATGCCACATAAAGAGAGGACAAGGATTTTGACTTATCCGTCTTTTTGAGCGATTCTTTTTCAAGCTAGAAACAGCGATATTTTCACTGTGCTTACCTTTGCTTTGAGTTCCATAATAACACTCAACACATAAAAGCAAAGTAAGGAACGGGTACCAGAAGCGCATCCTCGGCGACACACTGACTTTGTTGTTCACTTTACATGACTCCTTAACCTTAAGCTCTCTCTTATGAACAATGAAATACTACAGAGGGATTCATCACTGCTTTAACTACATCCCTTTGAAGGATTCGAAGTTTAATAATGGCTACCGTTCCAGGTCATAACTAATTCGCGTGCTAGATAAATTGACGAAATTTGACAGCATCTTATGAATTAATAATTTGGTGTTTGAGGTAAAAAGTGTAGCTCAAACAACCGCCAATATCAGACGAAATGGCACGAATTAGCTCTCAGCCTTTGCGAGGCTTTCGATGAGGTAGTGCGGATGAGCGAAAAAAAGCGGGAGAGCAGGGAAAAAAGCGTGCAAGCGGCGAAAACTGTCCCCAGCCCTCGCGCAGTTTTTCGCACTTTTTTTCCTTTCCGTTGTCTCCACTATCTTGGTGCCTGGAACATGCTTAATTTTGGGTCTCATTTAAGCGGAAGGAGTGACCATAGGGCGCAGAAGAGTTGTTTGTGACCTTGGCTGTAGTTAAACTTTTACAGTTGATACCGCAAGTCGCCTTTGTTTACCGTAGAATCTAGCCTGCGTAGCAGGCGCTTGGAAATAAACGGGCGTTCGAGAGGGAGACACGCGAGGGGAGAGAGAGCTTTCTCGGGCAGGCGCTCCCTAGCCCGAGTATCAGGCGTTTCTGGGGGAAAGGGGAAAAATGGAAGCGAAAAAGGAAAAATCTCCTCTCCCCTAGCCCCTCAGGAAGGCCTGATACTCAGGCTAGGCGCACCCTCTCTTCTCACGTGTCTCCCTCGCGTGAACCGTTCTTTCTTGCGCCCACTACTTTCAAGCCCCTGCTACGCACGCTATGTAGAATCGAGCAAAACGTCATGTGATCGTGTTACAAATCCGAAAATGCAAAAATGCTATCCAATGCTCTGGAAAACCGCTGAAGGAAATGATTGCGGACGAATAACAGCGGCTAAGGTAAAAGTTCACTTCCTTGACCGTGTCTTCTGTTGTAAAATACCGTTAATATGCGTTTTGCTTGTTTCATTTTATCTCGATATTTTAATAAAAAGTTAGACGTTTGAAAAATAAAATCCATAAAATCCGGTTGAGAATGCTTTAAACGCGAAATTTAATGCCTTTTCATAATTGCGAAGAACACAGAGCAAAAACAAGATGGAGACGAGAAGAACAATCTCGAGATAAAACTCTTAACATGTTACTCTAGAATTACCAGTGTCAACCAATCAAAACAATTCATTTTCAGACGTGCTTACTTGCGGTAATATTACCTGTACTAATGTAAGAACATATGTTCTTTAGATCTTGCTCAAGAAGGCTAACAAAATAGCGATCAATAATTAGTGGTTCGTATTTATAACAGGTATAGTTAAAAGATAAGGCCATTTTCTTTGCGTTGCGTTTAAAATAAACTCCATTTCTGATGAAATGTTTCTCAGTTCGGGCTCATAATTTATGCATGACCTAAAATTAGTCTTAAAGTCATAACTATAGTTCAAGTGCTTATCTCTTATTGCCTCCGTCGCAGACACTCTAAACCTTCTGTATAGAGCGTCTGCGAATTAGTGCACAATATCGTGCTCGAATCCCGCTGATAGGTCGCAAGGACATATGTCGGCGTTTTCGATTGGCTAGTTTCTTACGCAGTTTGTGATTGGTCCGATTTGAATAAGTGTTGACAGGCCAAACCGAGAGATTGAGCTCGTGATGGTGTGAAACGTGACCTTAGAGTGAGCTTAAACAACAGAGGTTTTTCTGCTCGCTTTTTGTGTAGTTCATGCAGTGCATGGAGTATTCTACACATTGACTGAGCAATTATATTTTTTGGCCGCTTTGAGTATCACATTTAGAGGTTATGAAGCTGGTCTGTTCCATGCATATTGAGCAATTACTAGTTGCTGTGGTTTATGTTTCTGCAAATGTTTTCTGACAGGATTTGATCACAGACGCAGTTTACCATTAAATGATTTTATTTTACCTCTGTTTAAGCCTTAAACTTTTGTATTGCGGCTAAATAACCTTAGTTTCTTTAATTTTCTTCGAAATGCCTGGATCTGAATAGCTACATGCGTGTAGCTTTTTTGGGGGGCCGTGAATATAATGATTATCTGATTTTTTTTACGCTAGAACTGTTATAAGCCTCCCCCGCAGGCGTTTTTAGGGGAGCTCGTATTTCGTCCCTCCCTAGCCTGCGTAGCATGGCGGTTTTGTTGAGCCGGGCGCAAGAGCGGCGAAGCCGTGAGAAAAGTCAAAACTTTTCAAGTTCCAAGCTCCCGCCCCAATCTCCTCGCGGTTTCTCTGCCCTTCCGCGTTTATTACTTAGCGCGTCCAACCAAAACCGCCATACTACACAAGCTAGTCCCTCCCCAACTGTTCTCCTCAGAACCAGTTGTTACAAACGGAGTGTTATATTGTACGATATGCCATTACCATTATGATTGAAAGTGTATTGTGGGTTTCATTGTCATTATTATTTCATCTACTGGAAAATGATTTATCAATAATAAATTTCTTTTCTTACAAATCCATAAAACTGTTAGAGAGAATACGACATCCTTGTGAGTTTAAGTAAAAGAGTTTAAAAACAGATGTTTCTTTTTCTCTGTGCCGCACTTTGGTTGGATGTAGGTAACCCATTCTTGGGATTCCTGTGCTCCCCTACTTGTTACGTCCTGGATAGCGCCTGGCCAAATCCAAATCCTTTAGGTGCAAAGTTGATCTCATAACAGGCTGTAATTGAAATAAATGAACAATTTTGTTAACTGCAATCATGTTTTATCACTTAAGGTTAACGGTGGTAAGTACTGGTAGGTCAGCAGTTTTGACACAGGGTTACTATCTTCCAAAGAAAAGTTTGGGAAAACAAAAAACATTTTTCAAGGACACGGAAAATTGTAAGAGAATTTTCTTTTTAGGTTGCCATAACATCTCATGAATAATTCAATACAAAGAACAATCTGTCACTGATTTCTTTTGATCATTCAAATCCTGCAGAACATTATAGAACTGTTAAAAACATCAAGAAAATAAAAATGTAGCCTGTACACAGAAGTTGATTAATTTTTCTTTTCGTTCTTTTGGAAAACATCGGCATGCGCGAGAGCGAGGCGAGCAAGCGAGAGCGAGCGCGGAGCGCGAGATAAAAAAAAATAACGTCACCGTCTATTTTCTTCTTCCCCTACCCCTACCCCTTTGCACTGGCGGTCAATAAATCCCCCGCGGTTTATTTTTATCACGCGCGCTCGACGGACTCTGAAGAGAAAATGGAGGGTCTGTGAACAGGCTAATAAAGATGAAGAGAAAGGCACTGATATGCTGCAAAAGGTCTTGTGGCTCAGGTTAACATAACATTTCTTAAGCACTACAAAATGCAACTATTTTCTTATTTTGAAGTCTGACAGAACACAGTAAAAAAGGGGGTGGGTGGTAGCAGAAGAAAAGAGACATAAAAAATCATTTATAATCAAGTAAATGGATGACTGAACAAACATAATGGGTTGGTAAACAATGAATGGAAAATAACCGACTAAAATGAAAAGAAATTGAAGGAAAAAACAAGAACAAGTAGAACAAGATCGCTGTTCAAAAAGTGTGAAGTCTCGTTGGCTTGGAGATTAGATAAGAAATGAGGAGGCAATTAATTCTACACAAAACAGGACTTCCTCACAAGAGGTTTTTCACTTCCTACTTTATTGACAATCGAGTATTCTTCAGGATATTTACTTTTTATATCAAATTTAACAATGATTGAGAACGCATGTATAAATACATGAAAATCAGTTCAAGAGAAATTACATTATTGCCAGAGACCAAAAAGGTGATGGTGCATCATTTCAATCACCGCTGAAATAAACTGCTCGCTCATCACGAGACTCATTTGCATACATAAAAGTTTACAACACCTGACCAGTTTATGGCCTCACCATCGAAGTTATCACTGAAGTATTCACTTGTTCCAAAGTAATCAATGCTTTCAAATGATAGAATTCGTGGACCCACCCATTCTGGAAAAGCTTGACATCTTTCGTATCAATCTTTCCTAAGCTTTCTTCACAAAATAAAGCATGGTGCTCTGACCTGTCGCAATTCCTATCCCCAGTTTCCATGGTCTCCTCTAGGAACACCTGGGAACATGACCCCATTTTGGCACATACACAGGAGAAAAAATTTTTTAAGTCTCACAGCTAAGTGAGACTAATAAGGAAATAATCAAACAATCAAGTTATGATACATGAAATTACCTCTGCAGTAGATTTCTTGATCATGATCTCGCATTGTTGTTGGAGTCAAACCTTTACTACAAGCCACACACTTGAAACAGTGCCTGTGAAACAGCTTTAAACAACAAACCACAGAAAATAATTATTACCGTGTAAAAGAATAAATTATACAGCTATGAGTGTGCTGCTTGGTAAATTTTAGTGCCTTAAAGAAAGGTTAACTGGTTTAAAAAGAGGTTAAAATGGCTAAACTTTCATGAAAAAAAAGACATGAAGTTTCAGTGCAGTCCATTGCCAGCTATACTTATTAAAAAGCGTGCTTAAGCTTTTTTTCCCAACTTAACTTTAAATACAAGCCTCATATGTGGTACATGCAGATAATAAATATTACTAAGTCACCAACAATGTGTTTTAAAGCCTCTCTTCTCATAAAAAAACATCTCCTTATACTACACATAAACCTATATTACCTTTCCAACTGCTCGAATTTTTTCAGCATCATATACCACAAGATTACATCGAGGACAGCCATTTCTAGGTGCTAGCCCATTGGAGTTTAAAGGAGCAGTTTTTGGTGCTGTAGAGACAATTTCTCCAGCCTTTCCAGTGTCTGTACTAAGCACTCCACTCCCAATGCCATACCCATAACCTTTTGTTCCAAAGGCTCTGGTATGGCAATTGGCACAATAGATCTCACCTAAAAATAACAATAAACACAGGAAAAGGTATTACATGAAGCTGGATTCAAGCACTTTTCCTGCCCTGCATGTATTCAGTACAGATTACTGATAGACAAATTTGTTACCATTTAGACTGGGTTTGCTTTACCTTATGGACTCTATAAATTTAGCTCACACTCCAGAAAGCAGGTTTACTTTATCTAAAAAGATCCTCCGACTTACCATCTTTGTCTCGCAGAGTAGAACTGCTGATGGACTTGTTGCATTCAACACATTTGAAACACTGCTTGTGCCACTTCTTTCCAGCACCAAACACTTGCTCAGCAAAGTACACTGTCTTTCCGCACCTTGCACACTTACTGTTAGTCTGACCAAGTTTGAGAGATGCCTCCCTGTTTTTAATATTTGCCATTCTTTATGCTGCTGAAATCAAACACAGAAAGAATGTAAGTATACCACTGAAAAAATTACAACATTCAAAACCTGTATTCTCATAATACCATATTAGAAGGGATATTATAGAGAAGAAACTAAAAGAATTAATGCAAATGAGTGAAATGGAGGGGGTGGGGTGGAAATTGATGGCTGGTTTGTCAATCTACATGACTGTATGAATGCATTAATGACCTTTAAGATCTTTATACCAAATGTACATGCAGTTTATCTCTAGACTCCCTTCAGTAAAAGACGATGATTGAACAGTTCAGTTCAATCAGTGACTGAGTTCGTGAGGCCAGTTTACTGACAAACTCATCTAATTCTGCTTGAACCTTAACAAGAAGCCTTCTCGAAGTGGTGAGCTACCAAAGGAATTTGAACTGAGTGTTGTTGATCAACTCTAGAATCTTGGCCAAGATATTAGGAATCCCTTTATATTTATAAGCATGTAAGTTGCATTGCAGAAGATGAAACAGAAAATGAATTGAGTACTTGAATTAGCTTTTAATACTATATTATTGCTTTTTGCTTTGAAGTCATTGATTTTATCTTCCTTTTTTTATGACCTTTACTATACAATTACAACAATCTAACACCTTATTTTAGTCACGCAACATTGTTTCCAGATGTTTATGCAAGCATATAGACTGTTGTTATTTCGATATTATGTTGCCTTTAAAGACTGTGATTTCTTAGGTGAGGTACTTCTCATTTGACCTTTTTTATACAGAAGCCAGAGCTCATGCAGTTTATATGTGTCTAGTTTTGATAAGTTTCCATTTCATCCGATACTTTTCCCTGACTTTTTAGTTTGTCAGAATCAACTGGAATTAAATTTTTGATAACTTCACTAAGCCATGAACCATCCTGAGTAAAGGCTACCTGTACCATCTTGTTTCTACCTCACTCTTATTATATTTTATTGTCCTAAAATTCCCCTCGAGGGAAAATTGTGAACCTACTGTCAAGTGCCATTTTTATAAAATATTGGTAAAGTTGATCAGTATGTTAGTTTAACATCATTATGATCCTTTTAGCCAAGACACCACAGACATAAAGGCTTTTCTAAATTGACAGGCGTACAAAAGTACACCCAAAAGGTTTAGAATGTGTTTAATATCAGGCATTAAATATCTGGCTGAATAATATTGATGTCAGACGGTGTTTTGGACATTATAAAAGAGGATTCATTGACATGCCATTACAAATCTAAAAAAAAAAAAAATCAGATACTCAAACAGATCAGCACTTCGTCCAAATTACAGTAAGTCAAAACTAGGAGCTGATTAACTGATCCATTAGCTCCTGGTCAAAACAGAATGTTCTGTGCATTTCTTTAGGTCCTCATAAGAATCTACCCTATCCATTTCTCCATTAACTGTTTCCATGCATGCAGCCAACTCATTTTTTCTTATACTGACTCTGTCTTACTCTTTAGCCATAAGCTATATGACATGTATTGGTTAATTGCTCCTTTAACAGACACACTTTACACAATTCTAACTTGTATGCTCTGTAACATTTTCTGACAAAAAAATTCAGAAAAAAAAAATTGGACAGGTCTATTATCAGACATTATTAAAAGCATCCAAAATTAGGGGTAATAAATGTACTTAGAGAAGATTATCATTACTTGCAAAAACACCTGATCAGAATTTATTATCCTTACTAGCTAATTGAAATTCTAGCTAATTGGCCTCTATATTGCGATAAGTAATTTCTCAGCTGTGCCCTTTACTGAAGTTAAATATATGATAACCTGATTGACAGGTCAAAGTGCAGTTTACTTTTTATAAAATCTGTAATATTGTCCACTTGATTCCTTTTTATAAATAACAAAAAATTGTCTTTTTAATTTCATTTCACTTCATTATTACAATAGAGCAAAACAATTAGCGACAAAAAGATATTTGGATATTGTTTTCCAATCTCAAAATGACCATCCGAAAAGGCTGAATAATTCTTCACATTCCTTACGCATGAACTGTATTTTTATCAAAAAATTCAGCACTTCCTTTGACGTAAACTCAATTTGATCTTGAATTAATCTGTACGTTAAACAAAACGAGATGAAACAACACGACAGTTATAAAACACTATAGTAGTTCTTTCGTGGTTAAAACAGCACCTCCAGATAAATTTTCAGTCACTCGTATTTCTGTTTCAGTCCTTCGCTTAACATAAGACTTACGTCCCTTCCTTAAACATAAACAACGCGCAAACCATTCTACCTAAACTTTCATGCAACTCACCTGTCAGTTACAAGGTTTTAGCTCAGAAAATAGAAGCATAAGGCCCCAAAAGGTCAATCAAAAAGAATTTTAATCCTCAGCGACAATGACTAAAATTCATACTTCTATTTTTATGGGGTTGTTTACCAGGCAAGCCATTTTAATAGCGCAGCTTTCTTCACCACGAATCGAAGACAGACTTGCAAACTGTTTCCCGAGATTACACTATACTTTGGACAGTTTATGATTGTACTTACCGATAAATTTTAGTTCTTTTCTCGTGAAATAACTTCCTCCCTGTCGTAGAAACCACCCTGAGCTGAATGACTGTGAAACTAGCTACGTTTAGTATATTCATGCATTTTAAACAGATGAACTGCAGAGACAATACCGCTTTCCGCGTAGTAAACATAATTGGTCGCGTCAAGAAAACCAAGCTCATTATATTCCAATTACATTGATAGTTCATTTTCTCAAAGACCATTGTTTTCAGAGTCCTAAAACAATGGTCAATATTAAATTCGAAGATGTAATTAGTGGCTCCACGCGGCTAAAGTCAACGAAAGTTTCTCTGAACAAAACAAAATACTGTTTACCCGAAACCACAGCTCGCTGCGGCGCGCTAAATTACTTCGCCGCTAGGAGCTTGGGAATTAGCATACGCCCGCAAAACGTACAAAGAATTCATTCACGTAACACGCAAACGTCACTTTATTTTATGCTCAGGAAAAAAAACTTAAAGAAAGTTTGTCAAAACGTTCAGTTTTTCTTCGTTGTTTAAAATAACAGGAAAAACAAACGGATGATTCGCAGGATATATATCTGTCCTATATTGCCTATCGGGTGTTTTCATCTAATCATGACGTCAAAAGAAAAATTCTGCGCGTTTTCTCTTTGGAACCGCTTTTACTCTCTGAAGCAAGAGTCATATAGAGACGTCGAGAGAGCTTCAGAGAATGCAAAAAGCATGTTACTGTCAAAACAACAACATTTTCTTCTTTCATCTTTTTTACCATTTATTTTTTAAGTGAAGATATGCAAATGACGGTTCCGATCTGGAGCCATCCTAGCGTAGACAGAGAATAGTATTGTTTTTGAGGTCGCAGAAAAATTTGTTTACATCATCCCTGAAAACAATCTATGATATAAGCTATTTATCGAGTAATGTATCGAAACACAGCCCCTAATCGAAATTTATACCCGACTCATGCTTTAATCAAAAAGCAGATGAAATCATTAAACCTAACTGGCGTCTGTCAGTTTGAAAACTTTGCGAACACTGTACTTGGATTACAACTTGAGTTTTTTTTGCAAACACGTAATAACTGTATGTGTTTGAACTTTTAGAGATACTGCAAACCTCGATTGTTAAGTATGAGTTTTGAATCATGCACATGATTTGTGCCTAACAAAGCTCGTTTTTATTTTTTACAAACTTTGTATATGTTACATGTAAAACTGATGCCTCGTCTCTCGATTAGTAGTACCAAATATTATGATGTCATAACACGAACTAATGTATTCAAAGAGAAGGGAAATGTCTTTGATTTTACTTCCCAACATGTTCCCACTAGAATTGTCCTTTTTCTGGAAATCCTAAAATGCAAAATTCTTAAATTCCTTTTAAACTACGAAATTTCTAACAAAAATTGCTTAATCATTTGCCATTTCAATACGTGCTGCTGAAAGTTATAATCAGTGAAACGTACATCCGTCCAATTGTTCTTTAAAAGAATAAATCACATTCTCTTTTAAGTTTCTTACGTTGTCATCTGAACTGGGGCGATGAGGTACCAAGTTTCTCATAGCCTCCGAGCAGGCTCACTTCTGCGTGTTTTGGGAAAATTTCTTACACGAGACAAACCTTAAGTTTCGCATGACGTGTAAACATAGTACTGTGCTGAGTCCCCATAGCTGTTAACTCAAGAGCCCTTGGTTAACTGTGAGACCTCAATTCCTGCTTAAGTATTTGCGTTCGTTGTAAGGAGAACGCAACTCATGATCTTGGGCATTCTGTGATTCTGGTGCATCCTGCGTTTTTTATGGCGCCATCTTGAATTACGTCTTGTATTGGGCAGACCACGGTCACGTGCCGAACAACGAATAAAAGCTCACGCGCAGCACATTTATCTTTCTTTCTTCCGGAACAAGATCTTGAACACATTTTTTATGAATGAATGATCGAATCGGCATGAGCCATAAATAAAAACAGAGTTAACCTTATGGACTGTCTAGTTGATGTTTTACAACTTGCCCCAGGTTTGCAAGCAATCTATTCCTGATGCAAGAATGGTACAGCATCTTGTTTTCTGATGTTTGCGTGGCACACTTCGCGTTATCGTTGTATCAAATTGATTTGTTTAACTTTGCATGCCATTCTTGTTATCTCTTGATATCAAAACACGAAAGCCCCTTTGCCCGGTGATTACTTTTCCGTTCGCTTAAAATGCGAGATATTCTCGCATATAATTTTTCGTTGGGAGGTGTCCCAAAAATTTTATACTCTGTGGCATTTCCGTGGTTATCCGATCAAAACGTGCTTTAACCTGTAGCTCGAACGCCCTTTATGTTCTACGATTATTATTAGTTTTGACCTTGTCTACAAAATGCCGGAAAAATTGTGCGCATTAATAGTAAGGCAAAAGAATCGAGCCTTTTACACTGATACAGTGCAACGCCTAATCTGCGTCAGGGCACTCAAGGAACCACAGCAAACCCAAAGCCGAGTTAATGTGCTGCTCGCCTAGAGGATCGAAGCATCATAGCAAACGACCTATAGGCTCCTGAACACATATTGCGTTGTCTAAAGGTACTGGCTGTCAGCTGGTTGCCCTGTGGTTATAAACGTTAGCTAGTCAGTGAACATCGATTGGACAATGTCCCTTCAGCAACTTAGCCTGCATGGAAGGCATCGAAAGGGGTTGAGGATCGGGAGGAAGGAAAAAGGGAGGGGGATTGGGAAAGAGGGGAGAAGGGACGCCTGCCAAAAAACCCTCTTTTGTTCATTTCCCGACGATTTTTGATCTTCCTTGTCCCTTTGTCACTTTCTCTCCGCCCCCTCCCCCATCTTTTTGTTCCTGCCACGCAGGCTGTCATTAACTGGGAGGCAGGAAGTTATTTCCTCACATGTTTACAGATTACCCCAGTTAAGCGGCTTAACTAAGCAATTGTCCTAAAGCAGATAAAGCAACAGCACAGATGGTTATCAGTCATTATTAAATTTCCATTGCCACTTGCGCCCGTTGTGATTTACCCGTATATAAGTACGAATGCACACTTCTCGAAGGCGTTCAACAGTTTAGCCTTGTGAGAATAACTGCTTTCAAAAGCCTTGGACAATCAAATTCGCTCAACACAGGATCAAAAAAGATCAGTACCAGTCCAAAAAAGATGAAGGCGATGTTTCAACAAAATTTAGTAAATCCAAAATAGTCATGCAAGGTCACACGTATCATGTGCTAGATAACGGATTTTAAAAAAGATTTAGATTGACGCCAATGAATTCGAGAAGGTCTGCCAGTAAATACTGAGCTGAGCTTGCATGCAGGGCCGGGAAAGTTCTATTCAAAGACGACGCATATGGTAGTGATACTTTTAGGCGACTATAGCTTGGCAATGGTAGACTAGAGAATTATTGAATCTATTCTAGACTGGCTGACCTTACATTGCCTTGTAGTCATGTGTAGTGTCACAGTTTAGCAAAAAGCTAACTACCAGTAGCTTTTTTGGCTTTTCTTCTTAGCTAGACACGCCGTCGTTAAAAAGGACCGTCTCCTAGTATGAGTCCTTGCATAGGCTACGTTCAAAAAGACCCAACAACTCCCAATATTGTTGGCCTAACAATGTTGAGATTTGTTGCGTCCGTTGGCACATGGCTAAAAGTTTGACCGGTTTCAAACTTTGCGCAACAACTCCCAACAATTCGCAACAACATGCAATAGGGTGTGCAAACGAACTCAACATGTAACATCCAACAAAGTCGGGAGTTGTTGGCCAACAATGTTGCGTCCGTTTGAACGGGGCTTTTTGGTTATGATAGATCAGCTCATTTTCAAAGTATACCCGTTGACGTGGGATAATCTAAGCCTGGAAAACATCACGATGTGTTGTTTATTATTTTGTGGTTGAAATCAGGAAGATTCTGCGTTACTTTTGGATGACCCTCAGACTATGACAGTTACGTGTTGCCATTTTGCAGCCATAAACACATATAAAAGAGTTAAAGAGATCATTTAAATACGGAAAACAATTAGCAAAATGTTCCCTTGAAACTCAATTCTTATTATTCAGGCTATTGTAAGAACGACTGAATGACGCGACACCGTCGAGGCTTAAGTCAAACGATCCCTGGGTACATGATAGCTTGGCAACGCACTCAGTTTTTTTTCTTTGTTGAGTTTCGAGTTAATCCCCGGGGGTACTCCCTACAATGACCTATGCGGGGAGGCTCAGCCCGAAATGGGCCGTACTTTTTTCCTGATGAAAGGGTAGGAATTTTACTTGTTGAAATATATAAAGGGAAGGGATATCTGTGCAGTTCTGTCAGTAAAAAGGTTCATAAAGGCCAACACATGCAATCGATGGGCGTTAAGTTCTGACCACCGTTCTGTTTTGTGATCGATTGATATTCTTAAGACATTGAGTTTAGAGCAGTTAAAAGGAATGCAAAGTTTTAAACCAGATAATTGAAGGGGGTACCTTTTGTCAATAGAAGTTATAGGAAAGGGGTGCCTTTTCTGCCAAAAACGGTATATAAAAGCGGAAGGGGTTGGACCTCGGGGCGTAGCCTCCCCCTATAAAACATTGTTCCCCCCCCCGCCCGGAGTTGATAGTTTTTTTCTACTTTACTCTCTATCAGCCAAAGAATTAGTCAATGAAATAAACTGGATCGGGTTCTTCGAGACAAAACGATAACATTTGTTGTGATGATTGTCGCTGTTGACTGATTTATACAATTATCATCGAGGGCTCACGCATTTTATCCTCTGATCCCTTCCGCACTATGTGAAGAATGAACTTACATAGTCCAAACAAGAGGGCTTCAGAAAATCCCAACAACAAACAATGTATTTCCTAAACAAATAACTTTATCAGTTAGAATCGTGAGACTTCACTGGTACGATACTTAGGGTAGCTCGGCAAGACTCAGCTTAGTGTTCGCCAATTATCATTTCAAGTATTTTGGGAAAACATTTGAACTTTTTAGGTGTTCGAGTAAAGCGTTCTCACCAATTTTGATCTTCAGTAGGTTCGTTAGAGGAAGCAATTGTCTACATGCGGAAAAATCTGAGCCGTAAGTCATCGAAAGCTTGGTTGTCCTTGAATGATTTCTTTACTCCTCATTGAGGAACACTACTTCCTGGCGGAATGTTACTTGTCTTTGCATTGTCAATTTTGACGATCATAAAAGAGCATTTAAAAAACTGTTTCCTTTAGAGATTTGTCTCTTTATTAAAGAGGTGATGCTCACACTACTCAGGTCAACTCAGCTCTCATATGTATCATAAATGTAGGACGATGAATTCTTGTCGCTTTGGGCACATGAGAAATCTATGTTTCACTTAAATAACGACTTATGTCACAGCCATGTTAAAACCCTGACCTCAATTACCAATAACATTAGAAATATATGAGATCTGTCCAAGGAAAAACGTATAAATTTCTCTTACCTGACTATTGCTTGAATTTCCCCAGCAGTCCTGTACACAAAGACAGGTTTCTATGGTCTTCTTACGCTGGATGTCGCGTTCAAGTAGACAAAACAAAACTAAACACTGAAATCCTTTTTTTGTGATATGACCTGACCTT
Organism: Porites rus; assembly: GCA_964035705.1. NCBI lineage: Eukaryota > Metazoa > Cnidaria > Anthozoa > Scleractinia > Poritidae > Porites > Porites rus. The sequence goes on from OZ038002.1 coordinate 4,519,870, forward strand.
GTGCGACACAATTGAAAATGCATGCAGTCAAGACTCTTCTATTTCGAGACGCTTTGGCATTAGGTATACAAATTCTTATCATTGCTTTTTAATAGGTCGCATACATTGTATTCAGTCAAAAATCGTCAACGGAAACTGATCTTCGTCAGTGGCAGGAAAACGTGGCTAGTAGGCCAAATAATAGAAAATGAAACTGAATTGAAAAGCTTTTATCTGCCTTTGGTAAATCTGGCGTTGGTCGAAAGTTCCGGTTTTTCTAGTTAGACCCTGTCGGGCGTGTCTATGTGGTTGTGCCTATCTTTAGTAAGAATATTTTGGGAAATTGAAGTAAAACTCTAGTGATATCTGGACTCAATTAAACTCTCGTTTAGTTGCCTGAATATCAAATCTAATCTCCAATAAATTTGAAGCGCGGCCGTGGCGCAAAGAGAAGCGAAAAGCTAATGATACCCTCGATTGCTCCAAATCCCCATATTTCAAGACAAAGTTCCTGTATACTCTTTCTTCAAGATGATATTTAACGGTTTCTATTTAAACTTACCATGTTGAAGTTACGTAATAACCTAATCTATCTGTGGTGTAGCTGGTGGGGTCCACGCTCAGCCTTTGGGGGTCGCGTTTTGGGCTTTAAAAGGGTCCATGACAAAGGAGACCTCCTCTATGAGCTAACTAAAGATATTTCTGGCACGTCGGACACTTATGAACTGGGTAGCAGAAAGAGAACTATGCTTTCTTGGTAAGAGTAAGGATGCTTTTGCTAATTCCAGCACCTTTACATAAAATTAACTTTAACTAATTCAGTACTAGTTGATGCAGATAAGCAATAAAAAAATGAATACATTATTCTGGTATTATCATTTTGTTTAACATATAAAGTGTTGCTTTCTCAAATTTATCCAGAGCAAACTGGAATGCGAAACAGCAGCATAGGATATAAGGGCGCGACTTTCTACAATCTAACAATAGGCACTCCTTTTTGTGCAAAATTCAAAGATGCCTCACAAGCATTTCCTTACACTTCGTTTGCACTGCGCGTCGTCATGGCTGCATTTGAAAACAGGCAAAAAAGGTATGGGATCATTATCCGCCCTTGCGGAAAATCGTGAAGATATTATACATCAGTTGTAGTAGCCTCTTTTAGACTCTCAATTAGTTCGAGCCCAAGAAAAGACCAGGCGCAAGGACTCTGTCCCTCTTTTCTCTAATTGGCTTTCTTCAGGTACTTTGTATTTTCTAAGTCAGAATTCGAACCATGATCACCGGGCGATGAAGGACAGGTTCTTTCAGTTTGAACCCAGCCTAGGATCATATCTATCATTTTTTTCTATATCAGTTTCGAAACCTGGAGGGCTGTTGATGAGACCTGAAAAAGGCTCGAAAGAAAATTTCACACCAACTACCATATAAAGGCCTTTTAATTTGCTTTCTTTTTCCAAATTCTCTTTTCCTCCCCGGAACATCTTAGGGTGGCTAACCTGTTCCCGGTTCCAAGATAGTAGGGAAAGTGGACCGAGACAAAATGCGCGAAAACAGCGTGGGGGCTTCGGAGATACGAGGAGCCGATGTGGAGTTTCTCCTTTTTCTCTCTTTCCGCCGTTTTTTGCTCGCTCGCTCGCTTTTTCGCTCGTCTGCACTGACCGAGAGACTGGCAAAGGCTATAGTGTTGCCGGCAAACAAGCTGACCAAACCGTCTTCACTTTTTGCTTTTGCTTACAGGTTACGAATCTAATGTAGGAAGGAATGTTTGTCGGTGGCAAGTTCCCGACTAATTTCATTTGGTCTCAAAGTTGAGATGACGGTTAGATCATGCCCCTCAGCTCCATGATACTCTCCTGTTTGCTAACCGTCAGCATTCGCTGGTAGCAAGTTCCTGTCAAGCGAGTAAGGTCCGTAAGAGGCCTAAGGAAATAGAGAATTAACAGGAATAACATCAGTAGAATCTGTTAAGAAAATCCTATCAGCACAACCACGCTAACAACGCTGGACAAAAATTGCGGGGAAGTCACGAGGGTGGTGTAAATTGCTATTTATTTTCTACATAACAGGTATTTTGAGTGACTACAGGCCAAGGCTTTAGGGTCAAAGTTGCAAATTTTTCACGACTTCATTGTGTCGCAATTCTCAGAAGAGACCTGAGCACAACGAAAACCAAACAAATATAGAAAAATGATCACAAAGCCTAAGAGTCATGTTAGAATTTTAATAGATCTAACGTGGGCTATTAAAATGGCTTTTCGACTTTCGCGCAGCCATAAAATGCACCCCTTTTGGGCCTTTTTATAGACCAAAATGACAGATTTCCCTACCCTTATTTTAACTAGTGAAATCCCTATCCTTTCATTTATCTGAGGCCTGAAAAAGGCACCCTATTCGGGTGGAGCCTCCCCCAAGGTCACTGTAGAGAGCACGGAGTACCTCTTCCCCACCCCCTTCAGGGCTGTGCGGTAAACCTCGACGACCATTAACCACTGGAAGAAATTTTAAGTGAAATTGTTAACAATTATTGGATGAGGTTTTTGTGATATCCGGAATAATCAAGGTTGAGGTAAGTGTTAAACGGAGAGAGGGAGCTCCCTCTCTCCGTTTTTCTTTCGTCGGGGGGAGGGTGCGGCTTAGACTTACTACAAGTCGACCTCTTGGCGCATGGCGGGAGGAGCGAGCCTTGTTTGGCCGCGAAGCGGCCGACCGCGAGCGACGAAGTCGCGAGAGGTTTGGAAACTTGTCTAGGTGCGGCTACACGTAGGCTAACCAATCTGTGGGTTGCGCTGCTTTCCAAAATTAACTGTAGGCTCTTAGCCAATGGAAAGAAAGATAATGAGTACAATGTATAAAAACAACTATAATAGCCGGCGCTTTTGAATAAAGAAAATGTAACATTGGTACGTACTCTCTGCATGCTGTGTCCGAATTATCTTGGGATGGCTCTTTGACCTTTCTGTATAGTTTATCATAAATTATAAAAGCAAATGTCAAGACGTCTGCTAATTATGTGTTATTGATATGATGTGAAACAGTACCCTCGTTGTATATTAAAACATCATTCGCTGATTGGTTGACAGAAATTTATTTCGGTTTTGAAATACTACTTAGTTTCACTCGCGTCCTTTCAAATCAAGAAACAGACGCTACAAGTCGAAGAGCGGCACAAGAACTTTTTTTAGCGCTTGTCGGCTTGATTATAGTCGTTTTACAGAATGTTGTGTGTTCGCCTCATTCTCATTTTAGCTTTTATCTTGTTGGCTTCTGGGCGCCCGTCACCAGAACTTAGCTTGGAGGAAATCGAGAAAGGTAAGTCGTTATTTAAGCGGCGTTCATCGCCTATCAAGCGCAAGAAGAGTAGAAAACAATGGTTTCATTTGATCTTTTACTTTTATGTTTATACACATATTTCCTACGTTGTATAACTGTCCTACAGCATGGTAAAAATGTTGACCGCGCTTTACAGCGCAACAGATGGTTGTTATCAAGTGGGACGCGATTAGCTAAAATTGTCTTAAATTATTTCTAATTACCTCTTTTACGTGTACAGTAGAAATCGGTTCTCTCGAACCCTGAGTAGCCCTGGGTTTTTCGAAATTCCCGATAATTCGAACCAAACCTAAATTCCCCGACTTCCCCAGTCAAACACTGTAGTTTCACCCCGGGCCGATTTTCAAACCTCCCGATAATTCGAACCAATTTGCTTTTCCAAGGTAGTTCGAAAACAGGATTCCAATGTAGTAGTCATACTAATTCATAGCTGTGCCGGTGATGCTGTTTCTCAGTCAGCTTCAGTCTATTACGATGAGTCTGATGAGTACGTGTTCTCCTCGATGATAATCATTCCGATCATATAATACACAGGCTTAGTTCCCACCTAATGAGCCATTTCAACCCTACATGCGACTGTGACTGCGACTATAATCTGTTCAGTAATTTTTGGTTTAAGAATAGACAGCAGTTTTTGTGAAAATACAGTGAGGTTACGACTGTTGATAAGCATGCTTTGAGAATATATCAAAGTATTGCTAAGGAAGCCAGTGAAAGGCAAAAATTGGGTAGAATTTGTCCGTTTCGTGTGGTGTTTATAACGTAGCGGTAGATGTAGACGAAGTCTGTTTTATTTTAGTGGCTATGAAGCCAAGGCGTGATTATCTTATAAGCATTAGAAAATCCTCACATTAAATACGAAATCATGTAGACTATAAAAGATGTAAAAATTTAATTTCTTTTCTCCAGTGGTATGTTTTCCTCTTCGTAGGATAGAAAACGAAAATTTTTTAGCTGTCACCCAGCCTTTTGACCTGCGAGGTACACTCGCAGGGTATAATTACATTGCGCGATAATCCACTCAACTTGTGATAGGTTAAAAGAGAAGGCGAGGCACATTCTACCATACCAAACTCTGAAATTACTTTAATGTGTTTCTGAGAGGGATTTTTTCTCCTTGCTATGAAGACTATGATCATCTCCCAGTTCTTACCGCAAAAGTGAGAAATATTTTATACTTCTATTAAAAGGTGAATAAGATTTTAAATTAATTACGTCATATAGGCCGTGCTTAATCAGATCTTGTCTTGTCTAGCAGCCCAAAGTATGTTTTGTCAAAGGGAAATATTTATGTTGAGAGTTACAGGAATTCATAATGAAATTTCGCGATTATTTGAAACGTTGCAAATAGCGTGAAAAACGTTGAACGTGATGTTAAAGATGAAGTTGCTTAGTTGTAAGCTCTAAGCCTATCCCAGCCCTTCATCAACACACTGCACGCGAAGGAAGAAAAATCTTTCAAGAGCTCGCTTTTTCATTTTCTGCTTCCTTAGCCCTGCTTCTTCTTTAGTTGTTCATCAATTTTGTTTCAAACTTACGATCGTACCTCGTTATTTTCGGGTTGTGATCTGAAAACAAAACTCAACGACAAACTTATGATGCACTTATCGCCTTATCTTTTTTATTATGTCAAGCTGTCTATACCCCTCCGCCAAGAAAAACATTTGAAAAATAGTTTGTCCCGCATTTCCTAAACTGCACTTCCCCCGCCCTTGACTAGGAACGTCACACTTGTGTGGTATTTCAATTTCACGGAAAAGAATTTTGGTACCGATGTAGTTACCAAACCTGAAAAGAATATTATAAGGTATAAGTAAAATACGAGTTATCTCTCAATTTTCTTAGGTATGGTGGAGCGAACGAAATTCACAAGCGCGCGTGAAAATCGTTACCCGCGAGGAAGGCGATCGCCTGTGGCGATTTTCAGTAGTGCTTGAGTATTTCGCTCGCTTTTATATATACCTGGATTTTTGAAAACCGGGTTAGCAAAAATACTACTACTTGGAAATTTAAAACAATAAAACTCATTCAAAGGCCGATTAAGAGCCTTTATCTAACGCCTGGCAGTAAGTTAATGGTCCCTAGAAGCATTCCAACGACTCCAAATTTAAAATGACGCAAATTTTTTAACATTTATTCAGTAAACTGACTTCGCAAAGTTTCAAACCGGTGTCATTTCAGTCTAGAAATTTTTAAGTTGAGTGAACTGCAGCGAAAGAGTGCCTGGTTAAGGCTTACATAACAACTTAAATAGTTAGCAAAACAGTACTTTTTTCGCGGTTCGATAAACAACAGGATTCTGCATGGAATAGACAACAAATTGAATGAAACGTAGTGCAAAAAAATTATCATTTTCTTATCTGCAAAAATCGGCCTATGGTTCAATGCCATTAGAGCCCGCTGAAACTAGACCTAGATCCAATTTTCCTGAGTCGAGAGTCGCTTTTCCGAGGTACAATCAGCTAAGCTAAACACCGACGAAACAATATTTTAATATTGTGGTTTTTAACTAATATTTTTAATTTGGCCAAACCGCAGTTACCCTGCGAGCAGAGGCCCTTCGATCTTCCTAGATAAGTCGGGAAGGATTATCTAAGAAGATCGAAGGGCCTCTGCTCGCAGGGTACTCAAGGCCGGACGCTCTGGAGAAACCACTGCTCGCAGGGTAAACCGCAGTTCAACCACGCGATCGCATACCTGTCAACACCATGCAGAAATCACACAATCACACACTTTCGAGGCACTGATAAGACTATCCACAACCACACATTATCTTCTCACGTTTAACATAAGCGAAATATCGTCAAATAACTCGGAAGAACTCAGCCTATTGCCAGATGAACGCCTCTGGACTTTTCTCTTACACTCGTCTTATTCGAGTTCCCGGATGTTGAGTCACACGGTCGGCGGATCACCTTAGCCTTGTTTTCACACCAGGAAAAAACGACGTCTTGGCCCGGGTCAAAGTTCACCAGCAATTTTGCTCTCACCTAATTCGTTTGACTCCTAAGAACCTGTTCCCGAGGCCAAAGACTTAGTGGTCACCTTAGAAAAGCGAACAATATCGTACCTTTCTGTCTCAGCCCGGATCAGGGTGATTGATCCGTTTAGCCAAATGAAACGAGAATATAATACGATATTGGACGATGCAGACTCTGCGAATCCTAACAACTTTGTCCCATATCAGAGCTTTACATGATGCTCTCCGGAAAACTTTTCTCAAGGTGACCAATATCTAAAACTAAACTGCTAGAAGGCACCGAAACCAGCCTTAGGCGCGCACTGATGTCAAATAACTGTCACCTGTGTTAAACAAAGAATTGTGGGTAGGGGAGGTTAAGGGGTGGGGAGGGGGGGCTTTAAGATAGTAATTCTGTTTACATCCACCTCTACACAAATCCCTAACCACAAAACAAGCAAAAACAAAAAACAAAAAAAACACGACATAAGCAAACAATACAGCAACCAAGCTGTTAGACAGGGGAAGTTGAGAAAAATTACAAAGTGTTTGCTAACCTGGTTTTCACAACTCCAGGTAGATTTTATCCCTATAGAAAATGAGAGACTAACTTGTTGCCTGAAGAATATGCCTTTTTTTAAGAAAATTATTGGGGAAGAATGATCAAATCTTTACGAAAGTGAACTCCCCTATTAAAAGCCCAGAAAAAAATACGGCAATGTTATAACATTTTTCTAGGTATTGGAGGATGTCAGTTTGTTTAGGTTATTTATTTTTGCATCTGCAACGTCTTAAGATTGTAGATTTTTTATAACTGAGGAACATTTTTTCCCATAGAGATAAAGCTACCCAGGGGCGGATCCAGGATTTTTTTCAGGAGGGGGTGCACTCGTCTCTAACTCTACTTCAACACCAATAAACCACATAGTTTTTTTTTTGCAGAATACCAGTTGTATTAGAAAACTGCAGGTCATCTCAGGTAGGGGGGGGGGGGGAGGTGCGCACCCCCTGCACCCTCTTCCTAGATCCGCCCCTGCTACCCTCCCTTGCAATGAGGCTTAAAGAAAAGTTAGTCTTTGTAGCAGGCTGAGAGCGCGCGGACCGCGAGGGAGAAGGACACGCGAGGAGGAGCGAGGAGGCTACCGTTCTTTTTTCGCGCGCTCGAGCATTGTTTATCTCGGACCCAACAAGTGAAACCTGCGCTTTACGGTTGCAAAATAATAAAACCTAACTTTCCGGTTGTTCCCTGAGTTAGCTTGCTAGGATAAAGGACAATATTTATATCAGGCCTTTAGGGAAGCGTCCTCCCCCCTCGCAGCAAGCTTAGTAGTTCTTACCTGCGCACAATGAAATTTCTCATGAGCCTGCTAGTTTAATGAATACATATATTGTGATTTTTTTTTTCAGAACTCCAACAGTTAAGCGCACATGTGTCGGACGATGCGACAGGTAAGTCATTGAAGAAGTTCTCTTTCAGAAGTGTTCTTTCTTGAACCGCTGAAACGACCTCAATCATATATTAAGCTAACCTGTATTAAGTGGTCACCCTCTACGTACGTGTTACAAAAGTCCTGGAAATCATTTTCCTTAATCATGGTAAGACTGACCTGTATTAAGAGGTCGCGGTCATCTTGTCTAAGGTTTCAACGAGTTATTTTTTTATGGTCTTCGCCTCTATTAAATAGTGGCACTTTGACAAGATGTAGCATAAGCTGATACTAGCGCAACAGATACACCGTGTAAGGATAGATATTTAGCTCTTTGACTGCACCCTGCCAAGAAGGAGACGAAAGGACGCTCTGTTCGTGGGTTGGTTTGACTGAATGTTTGATCGTAACATGCGGCGGTAAGAAAACGTAGCCTGCAAACAAGCTTGCACGCGCGAGAGGCGTGTGGAATACATGGGTGGGGAGCTCACGCGCTTGAGAGACCGAAAATCTTTTTCCCAAGCTAACAAACTGATTGAATATGAATTCATATTTTACTTCTATTAATTTTAGATGTAACGTCTAAAAGTGTGAATGACCAAACAAAATCAACGAAGGAAGACGCTTCTAAAAAGACCGAAACTGGTAAAGTGACGTTTATTCAATCAATATTTCAATTCTTTAATGCCCGGAAATCCCTTTTTGTTTTAAAACTAAATCTCAAAGTAAAGGAACCAACAGCACTGACATTCCACTTCTTCAGGTAGCGTTTTTTGCACACTGTTACATATTCCTGAACATTTCCCTTAAGAGGAAAGAGATATCATAATTCAACACTAAATTTCTGTTAACAAACTTAATTTGTCAAGTCTTGTTTCATTTCGTGTTAGATATATAAGCATACTGCAAATATATGCAGTTACCGGTATACTGGCGAAGGCAACGAAAACATCAGTAAAAAAGCAATAGTTTTAATGAACAAAACAACAACTCATCGGGTGTTTCACAATTTTTGGGACATTTCTTTGTCACCACTGCACGACTGCGAAGTGAAATATCTGGATTTTACGCTTTATAGAGAACGTAAACACAAGACGACGATCTTCGTTTTCTTTTTCTCAACGTGAATAATCTTTAAGAAATAAACCCTTGCAGTGAAGTTTAAACCAGCGTGAATTCACTTTCTAAACGTTGTTTTCTTCTATCTTCTTCTAGTTCCCTATCTTAGAAATACCGAGAAAAAGCTTAGGATCGTTTCGTGTTGGCACTACAGTTTACCACCTGCTCTTGCCGCTCCATTTCCTTGTTTGAGTCTTTTTATTATGTTAACAGCCATTTCTTCAAATGAATATAAGTTCAAACACCTGGGGCCCGTTTCTCGAAAGTCCCGGTAACTTTTCGGGCCTGAAATCAAATATTCAAATCGAAATATAAAGAATAAGAGCGCGGGTCCTGGCTAGCAAACTACTCCATTTTGTTTCACTAACTGATAGTTTTATCATGCTAGATGCAAAACTTTTGAAACCTCGATCTTTAATATAAACGGAGACGGCTTAGCGGGCCCGTTAATTATCGGGACTTTCGAGAGACGGGCCCCTGTATTCTTAGTTAGCAAATTGATTGGCCATAATACCGCTAATTGTTGAGCCTTAGCATCTGGGAATATTTCTGTGCTAAGTCTTGCTGGGACCCTGCAGGTTATTTCATCATTGATATTATGTAAATGTTCGCTTTTATCTTTAGAGGTGCCCAAGGAGCTTACAAGTAAAACAAGAGAAGTTCCCAAGGAAAATCTCAAGACTTTGGCAAAGAGTAAGTGTACAGTGGCTCCTTATAGATTAAACCAAGCGCTTTTAGCAACTTTGCAAAACTCAACTTTCATGTTTACTTTGAAAGATCTCCCAAGCACTAAAATGACAACATTTGCTTTAGACAAACTATTATATTAATGAAACCCTGCGTACTAAATTAAGTTAAGATCGTCTGTTGGGTCAGACGTCGAACTTAGGACCCGTAGAGCAAATAAACTGAATCATACCAAAAATAAATTTTAATAAATTTTCACATGGATCTTCACATGGGACGTATATTTAGCCTCGTTCGAGGGAAACTTTATTAAAATTTATTTTTGGTACGATTCAGTTTATTGGCTCTACGCGTCCTAAGTTCGACGTCTGATAAATTATGTATATTTAGCCTCGTTCGGCTACCATGTCAAATATACCACTATCTCTATGCTAATAATTATTGTTTTTCTTTCTTTAGCTCTCACAAAAACCGAACAAAAGAAAGATGCAACCAAAGAGACAACATCAGATAACAAGGATAAGAAAACCACTGATAGTAAGTAGAGGGCGAATTCATTTGCAGTATATGCCGTCGCATTTGGTCAAGTTTCCCGGGAGACGGGGGGGAGGGGGGGATGAGTTACCCCCTGGGTGCCAGAAACTTTCATGCGCTGTTTCCGGTTTCCGTCAAGTCTTTAGGGACCTTAAGATCCGACGACGGCGACAGCAACGGGAACGCTACAAAAGCAGTAGGTTTAATCAGAAAAACAACAATTTTGCACGTGCATCACGCTTTTTTGTACATTTCTTTGCCGTCATTGCACGACTATATAGCTACGGCGTGAAAATGCCTGATGTCACGATGTACCGGAGGAAGTACACAAGCGACGACGAGATTTAATTTCCTCTCTCTTTCTGAACTTGGATATGGTTCTTAGGAATTCAACTTTAGGAGGGTTCGCCTACATTTGACAAAGTTAGTGACTTGGAGTAATCGCGATAAAGATTGAAAGAACGCGAATTCACTTTTCCAGCGACGTTTTCACTGCCGTCGCTGTCCTCGGATCTTAAGGTCCCTTTTATAGAAACGACGACGGCGACAGCATCTAGAATAGCAAAAAGCATTAAGTTTGTTGAGCAAAACAACAACTCACGTGCAGCATACTTTTTTTGTACATTTTTGCTTTCACTGCACGACTACGACGTGAAAATCACCTGATTTCAAGTCAAGCTAAGTCAGTTTGTGGTGGACGTGAACATATGACAGAGACTTTTTTTTTTCTTTTGCGATAAAGTTTGAGGCAGCGTGACTTCACTTTTTAAGTGACGTTTTCGTAGCCGTCGCCGTCGTTGTTGCTTAAGCTCTGTTGTGTCCCGCGCGAAAAGCCTCTCACGGGACCAGAACGCGATTGCGGGTAAATCGGTTTAGTCCAGATTTCGGACCCGAGAGCTGATTGGCCCCTAACGGCAACCCCCGAGGGTAGGATTGATTTAGAAAAACTCTGCGTATCTTTGGAAAATTTGTAGCTACCCCCTGAAAGTGTAATACAAATTTCTATAAATGTAGTGGCTGCTTATTTCGTCTGTGTTTCATCATAAGAACTGGTTTGCTGTTGTTCTCTTTAACATTGCCGTTCTCCGCATTATAATTACCAATCAAATTCTTTAACCAAATCTTCTTTAACTAAACATGTGTTAATTATGTTCATCAGCCTCTGCAGATTCAGTTGTTCGGCTACCTCTCCAGACAAAGCAAGGTAAACTGTTAACGTTTATAGCGTAGTATACTGGCCTTAAAAAACTTTTATCCGTTTTCAGTCCAAAACTGTTTTTTCCTTATCCGGTGATCTTTATTTATATCTTACCATTATCCTAGATTTCAGGGACAGCGCAGCTTACAGACGGCTTATGGGTATGGTTTGTTTTTTTATTTCAGAATTGGTTTAGCGTTATTACTTGATTTGTTAACTCTGTTCCGGCATTTCATTCATTTCTTTTTTAATTCCAGAGCTCGATGCTGCTAATTCCCATTACCAAAAGCCCCCAATTTTACGCAAGCCAGGTAATAAAACACTTGGAAATTTCAACGGTATTTCACGATCAGAGGCCCGTTTCTCAAACCGGTCCCGATAATTAACCAATTAACGGGCCCGGTAAGCTGCCTCCGTTTACATTTAAGATCAAGGTTTCGATAGTTTTGCATCTAACATGATACAACTATCAGTTAATGAAACAAAATGGAGTAGTTTGCTAGCCAGGACCCGCGCTCTTGTTCTTTATATTTCGATTTGAATATTTGATTCCGGGCCCGAAAAGTTACCGGGACTTTCGAGAAACGGGCCCCAGGCCCTAGTTGTTCAAAAGGTGGATAGCGTTATCCATTGGATAATTCCGGTCGCCCAATCACGTTAAACTTAACCTCGTGAAACATGTATTTTATTTGACCGAAAGTTTTATTTTGTAGTATTCCCGGAAGCACCTTTCAAGAGGACACATGGTAAGCGTCATAGAAGTCATTTTTGCCAGCTTGCTCACCACGTAAGCATCAAATGCCTAGGCGAGTAGGACTCTGCAGTGTTAATGGGCAGACTTTCTATTCTATGTGTTTCCTACCGCTAACGAGCAATGATCTTATTTCAAAACGTAGAAGCAGCTAATTTCAAGGGTGAAAACGCCTTCAGCAAAAGCACAGTTTTAGAGAGTCAAGTCGGGCAATTTGTTTATATTGTGCCAAATTTAGTAGTTTATCGCTTATAGTGAAGAACACCTAAAAAAGAACATAACTGTAATGAGGCTCCAAGGCGCTCTTTCCATCTTTTAATTGATTTTTTTTTGTAGGATACCCTGAAGTCCCTAGACATTATGCTTCATACGGTAAGCAAGTTTTTTACGGCTTTAATTACTCATTATATACTGTTAGTTTGGTATAAAAGCTAGTCCTTCGTTTGGTTAGCGCAGACGTTCTTAGAGTTTGTCACGCGTTCCTTCCCCGGGGTCAGGTGCTTCCAACAATTCGGCTCAGTTTAGAGATTTCTTTTCCCCTCAGTTAGCTTTTTGCGGCTTTTTCACGTTCTTGAGCTTTCAGGGGATCCCGTTTAAGGTCCTTCAGTCCTTTAATTCCTACCCAAAATTTCGTTCAGTCCCGTAATCCCGAGGGTTATTTTTGGCATCCCACCTCCCGCGCATACTTCAATCCCGATTTTGCTTAAAAATCCCGAATCCCGAGCTTCAGATAAGGGAAATCCCGGACCCCGAAAAACCTATTGGGAACCGTCCTTTTGTTTCACAATCTAATGAGTAATCTTGCTTCCGAATGATCCTTCTTGAATCCAGGTTTTGAGAAATTTGACAAGCCTCTTCAGACCAAATCTCGTAAGTACGCCATGAGTTCTCGATTTTTGGATTCAAATAATGTTAAGTGAATCATTCAAATTGGTCAATTAAAACAAGTTTCTTTTTTCTCTTCGAGGTTATTACGATATTCCAGCTAGAAGGACATACGGTGAGCCAGAACTTATGCTGTATTCTTTCTTACTAAACATGCTTATTAAGTAGAGCGGCATTCTGCAAGAGCATGGAAAACTTGCTTGTGTAAATGTTCGCTTTTGCTTTTGTTTTGTTTGCTGTCCAAGGAACCGAACTTTTAAACCGATCACCTCAAGTACCTCCTGAAGCTCGGTCGTTACATGGTGGGTAAAAGAAACCCGAAATGAAAGTTGAAAACAATAAAAAATTGGTAAAGTAAAGTAGTGGGGTGGAGAGAAGCGACGACCGGAAATACTATTGCGATCAAATAACCGAAAAGCAAATATTTGAAAGATTGCCCTCACCAAGCGCGGGAAATTTTGCAAGCGGTTTTGTTTTGCTTGGGGGCGTAAATAAACTAACTACGCGACTGACCAGCGACGCGAACGGCTTTTTAAACGCTAAATAAAAAAGGCATGCAAAAGAGAAGCCTGTGCTCGCAGGATGGAAATGAACTGTTTTGTTGGCCAGGACACGCCGGTGCTTTTATTCTTTAAATTTTGATTGGTATTTTTGATTTCGAGCCCGAATAGTTACCGACACTTTCGAGAAACGGGCCCCATTGTAATAGAAAGCCGCAGAATGGTGTTGAGGTAATGTGCTCAAATAATCGCCTCCTCCATACAAGGCCTGTGCTAAAATACTTCTAGTAAGAGAAACCAAAACAACGTTTTCTAATGGTCGCGGGCCCGCCCCAGTTCAAGAACGGTGAGGACACCTAATTTTCTTCAGAAGATTAATTTTCGACAATGTATCAAAAGTTGGCTTTTTAAAAATATTTCAGGAACTAGATTTGACAAGCAGTTTGATGCACCTCCATGTAAGTGGAAGATCTGTCTTAAGTTTTTGCTTTTTTTTCACTTTTAAAAGAATACCTTGCTTTTTTTTATGAAACTGTAACACCTCTCTTTGTCTCCTTTTCAAGATGACTCTCAAGCACGTCGCAGAAACTTTTTACCTCATTCTGATCCAATGGAACTTTTGAAGAGGCTTTCTGCTGGTAAGCTTAGGACACTGATTTGATTAAATTTGCCCAATGAAAATATTTCTCAAAATGGTTCATGAAAACTCTTTTAAAGGCCCTCTGAATTTATCTTACAGTAAGCATTGTTTCTTTTGACGCGTTCAGCAATTTTGTTGCGGCATTGTCAAGTTGCCCACTAGTGTATTGCTTTAGGAGGAGAATAACTGTACGAACTGTGCGTCCGGTATACCTTTTTGTAAGTATCGCTGCTAGAAAGCTGCAATCAATCATAAAATTCACCAATGAGTTTAATGATTTACTTTTCAAATTTTTTAAATGTAGATCATACCGTATCTGACACAAACCGCCAAGGATTTCTTCCAAACCCTAACCCCAATGTGAACTTAAGAGGGCTTCCTTCAGGTAAGATCATTCCCCAACCTTAACTGAGATGTTTGTATTGCTTTTTGGCGGACTTTTTCTGGCTGTAAATTACAAATCATTATCAAACCGAAGTAGATATCAAATTAACCTTTCATCTTAAATACCTAACGTGAAAATCTTTTCAAAGTGAAAAAACACGGCACTGAAACTAACAGATCGAGAATGTGCCATGATGCGGCAGGCCCTTTGCAAGCCTGTTCTAGGCGTTTAGATAGTGAGAAGGGCTGGCGAGATCTGGCAGGGAACAATAAACTGTTGGTGTCCCGTTTAAAGCCCAACTTGAAAGCACCTACGGCATTCCTTTGGACCAAGGGCCACCAAAACTTCCTGGGGCACAGACCAGGGACCAAGACGGAAAAGGAGCAATCTTGGGAGCTGAGAAACTTCAAAAGCTAATTAATTAGAACGAACGGGGGAAAAACATATTCATTCTCATCTGGCGAGATATCTTGGGCAAAAACATTAGTGCTAGAAGGTTGAGCACAAAGGAATGGAGAGAAGAATCTGAGAGGACGACCGGCCCGATCGGCTTGCAGGAGCAACAGGAGTGCCATCATATTGATGGTGTAAAGCCAAAAAGCTGAGTCCACTTGATGCCGGACAGAAGGGCTGAGAGAGCAATCAAGATCCGAATAGCTCTCTGACTTTGGCCCTCACTCCACTTTCTGAACGCCGGAACGGGCTAACATTGTGAGCGTGTAAACGCCAGTCAATGGAATTTTTTAACCAGTCAAATCCAATATTTGGTTGTTCGTTTCAGACATGACCAGAGCTGAGCGTGTGTCTTCGTGGTCGGGTGGAAGCTGGTTTCCAGGTAAGCCGCTCTTGTTTATGCATTGTTTTATGCCTAACCCAAATTATTCACAAAGCTCCTTGTCCCAGGTGTTCGGATAGCTTGCATAGTAAGCGTTTCTAATCGAGTTATTACGCGAAAGTTGGAGCTTTTGGCTCTCGTCCCAACACCTTTCCCGACGAACCCGCGCGGAAACGCTTGCTACACACGCGCGCAGGCTAGTGTTCGAAAAGATGAAAAAAACTACACGCAAATGGGACTGAATTGCAAGGTAAGAAAGTATGATGGGAGTGGGTTTAATTCCGAGCCTGTTTTCTTCTACTGAAAAGTACTTCGAGAAACATAATCAAAAGAAAACCCCAAAAAAGTACTGTGTTTTAGAGGTAACCCCATTTAGTCTGTTTTTTCAGACTTTTATTTCAACAGTTCTTGCACTTCCATTATTATAATTTTCCTCTTTTCACTATGTCTAATGCTGCGCGACTGTTAGCTAGGAATCAATACCACAGGCAAATATTTTTCAAACAATTCGAACGTGCCGGTAGCCAGAGCTGTTTGTATCGTTTGATTTTCAGAAGTCTATTGGTTGCGTATCTGAGAGCTTGTTCACAGGCTAGTATCAGTGTTCGTTAACTCACATTTTTACAATAATCGGTGAGAAGACTGTCCCCGCAATTACTACAGATTGGGACAGCTCGATCAGTAGAGACCTAGCCGTAAAAGATTTTGATTCATTTAGAGGGACTGAATTGTTTTTTTTTCTAGATTCGAAACCCGTAAAAATTCCAGGAAAAATGCCTCCGCCTGATCTCCCAGGTACTAGATTTATGCTAATATTATTATAATTGTTATTTGAACAAACTAGGTGAATGTTTGAGCTTTCTTTGCCTTTTTATGTGATTGCTCTATTTTGCAGTCGAAAATCTAACCTTCCTTTGAAACCAGGTAACGCAATGTGTTGGTTCAAAGTCTCAAATAAAATAATTATATAAAACAAAAAAAGGGTGCGAAGTTCACAAAGACTGAGGCCAGCTGGCGAGGAACCTTTTGGCTGGGGTCACTTTCAAAAGTTTGAATCTAATGGGCCTTTCCATTTGTCAGAACTGACTTGCCAGACCATTCCCGTCGTTATGGGAATTTCACTTTTAATCAAAACTATCCAGCCAGATATGTCAAATCCGAAATAGTATGCACGAAGGAGATGATTTTGCAGCAAAAACTCTTGGAAAAAGCTTCTTGGTTTGTCAAAATGATTGGGCCAGCCATGGTCCGGCCGGCCAGTTCTGACTTTTGGAAAGCGCCCCAAGTAAACGAAGTGAAACAATTTATTTGTTGCCCGACAATCGCAAAAAGTCGGCTATAACTGAATAAATTAATATCTTCAATTGTCGTCTCGGCCATAAATTGATAAACCTCTTCATTGCTCGTCTGGTTGCAGATGTTACTTCACGTTCGTTCAATGTCGTGCACAAGCAGTCAAGTGATACAGAACTTGAGGATCTTATTCACGGCAAGGAAGGTACGAGTTAGAGTAAATTTACGGTTAGATACTCTACAAAAGAAAAAGATATCGCGTTCTTTAAGCATGATTATTTTATTCTCTCTCTCATGACGTCAGGTCTGTCCTATCGAGGTCACAGGGCTAAAAGTTATTTAAGTTTCTGATAGCGACTATGTAGATTTGGTGCACTTGTATGAGATGCAACATGTGTGATAGCAGGGGCGGATCCAGGATTTTTTTTAGGAGAGGGTGCACTCGTCTCTTGCTCCACTTCAACACCAATAAACCACATAGTTTTTTTTCTGCAGAATACCAGTTGTATTAGAAAACCGGAGGTCATCTCGGGGGGGAGGGGGGTGCGCACCCCCTGCACCCTCCCCCTAGATCCGCCCCTGGATAGACATCATTCCTGCCACCAATTCTCCAGTGAACGGATTTGTTTGTCAAGGGCAGCTTAAATTAGAGGGTTCAATTTTGATGTTGTCTTGTTTTAATCACAGGTATAACGGACTTGGAGAAACGAAAACGATACCTCATGGACCAGTTGGCAGACAAGATAAAATTAAGTAAGTAGAAATCACTGAACAGTTTCCAAACAATAAGACTCAGAAATCCTCTGCTTTTATTGTAGACAGTCATGATATGATTTTAGAAGTAAAACGCTAACTTGACCTTCTTTACAATGCCTGAGGAAAACCTTCACAAAAGACCTCCTTCCTGAAGTGCGCCATTCTCGTCCCCAGAGCCTCATGGGGGCCTGAGCATGAGGACCAGGAGTTTCCGAGTCCCTAGGCCTCATTATTGCGCAATGCCTTTGCGTTCCCTGTAACCAGAGCGAGTCAGGGTTAGCATAATTTTGGGTATAATACTATAGTCGAAGCATCGAGCATAATGCCGGCATAATGGCCATTTTTTCAGAATAAAGAGAATGATAATGAAAAAATAATACTTCCTTAACTGTACTGAGAAATTTATACTTCCAAGTGCGTTTAGTGAGAATTAACATTCATTCATTCAAAGGCTTGATTGCTACTTACAATGCCTTCTTGCACCGTTACATTCGATTTTGTTAGGCTGCTAAAACTGGCTAATTGTCTATCCATCACGGCTACCAGTTCGAAATGTGTAACTGGTGCAATAAAATGTTATATTCGTGTCTGCGCGTAAGGAAAAGGGTATCAAATACAGTCAAGATCAGTCGAGCATAATGCTACTTTTCGAGCATAATTTTAGGCATAATGCTGTTGTTTTGAGGGTGACGCCCAAAAGCATGATGCTCAAATTTTCGAGCATAATGTATCTAACCCTAGAGCGAGTTCGTCTCGGATACGTTACCGAAATGAATTGACCGAGAAGGCCTGCGAAGACGCCGTACATGGACTAGGCAATGCTAGAAGTTACGCCAGAAGAGCTAGAAGATGGTAACGCTGGCTAAAACTGTAAAGCGCAATAAGGGCCGGCAGGAATATGTGCAGTGCTTGCCATGTATGTACCTTCTGCCCGAGCCTACGGTTGCTCAACTAGTGTAGTGCTGTCAGCAAGATAAACAAAATACTCTGTCAGACAGTCAGTCGTCTGTCAGTGGCCAACGCGAAAATCTAAACGACTTTGGTTACTGCGCGCATTTTACTTTCATCATTTATGCAAGTTGTTGCTGTTCTTTTTTTTCCTTTCTGTTCTTGTGAAATATTGTAATATTGAAAAAATTTGTCCATTGGTTGAAGATTACAAAAATATACTGACTCAACAGTTGTTCTGATACAAACATTAGACCTAACTGATCAAATCTTATGAAATCACAAAAATTTTCTTTAGGCTCCACTTACTCAAAAGGTGTATAACGCTATCCCGCACTCGATAAATCTCTATCCAGTAGATAACGAAATTGGTTTCCCTAATACTCATCCGCTAGATAGTGATTTATCCGGTGGATAGCATTATCTAACGTTTGAACAACCCGGCTGTGAGTACAATTTTTACATATTATTGACTAATACATGGTCATCTTTTCAGATTTCTTGATTGCACCATTCAAGTTTTCCTTTTTTTGATTTGTGTTCTAGAAGTTGCGGAAGCTCACAAGCGAGGGATAAAAATTCCAGAGAAGATCATGGATTTCCTTTGGGACTGTAAGTTTTCCTTGTGCTCAACACCCCAGTCTTTACCCGAAACAAAATCAGATAATCAAACAAAATGGACTGATTTGTCGGCTAGTATCCGCGCTCTTATTCCGAAAATTTATCGGTACTTTGGAGAAACGGGACATAGCTTAAGTTTTAACATCTCTGACTCGAATCAAAGATAATCAAAAGCTACTCTTTGTTCCTTATACTGTTCTTGCGGCTGATTTTTTTTTTATTTCCCGCCTTTATGCAGATGAAAGTCAACGTGGAGGGGAGGCGCGCATGGTAAGTTCTTTGTTTAGTGCGCAGAAAGGTATGAATTAAATCGATCTAGTAAAGACGATGGCCGTACGCTTTTGGATTTGAGACGCTTTATAACTGGTTTGATTCAGCACGAATATCAAAAGAAAAGCGTTTACTTGAAAACTTTGGTTACTCAAGGTATCATGATCAACATAGAAGAACAGTTTCTTTCTATGTGACTTAGCTCTGTTCACTGGAGAAATCTATCATTGGTTTCTTATCCGCTGGCTAGTGATTTACCCAGTTGATAGCGCTATCCAGCTTTTATACAACCGTGGTCAGCAGTTAGAATTTTTTGCCTTCTTGGTTTTAAATCCTGAAAAGAAACTTAATAAGCGCCTTTCTTTAATTACTCTATGGTTTTTCTTTCAGTAAACTAATATGTTTTGGCCAGCCATGGAGGATTGGTTCGACTTTTCCAACTTCAATCTGAGGCTTACATAACATCGACTGAAAAGCAAGCAAGTTCAACAACAAGTAGTGGAAATAGGCCGCAGTAATAAATTTAAGTTGTAGAGGGACAATAGAAATAATCATGTACAAGGCAAGAAGATTCAGAAGATTGAAATACAATACTTGCGACTATTTTTTTATCCAGAGCGACTGGGATTTTTTTATGGTTCAAAATAGCATCCGCTTTGTCAAAACCACTTTAAAATACATTTCCTCTTAAGTCCGTTTATATCGATAAATCATGTCCCAGGTAGAAGAGTCACTCGCATACCCGATCTACCTTGAGCGAGCCAGCTTTTCCACCACTTCCTTACAACATCTGGCAAATCGTTAACACGACAAACAAAAATTTTGCTACCCTAAAAAAGCCTGCTTGGGAGGCTGCCTCCTAGCTGGGTTAACTTTTCACCAAATTAACGCTTTGGCTCGCCCAGGCCCGGTTTGCAGTCAAAACATCCCAAAGAAGCCACTCTCTGGAGAGAGCTCAGGAAGTAAAATTTTTTCCCCAGTGGAGCGGTGAGGGACAAAAATACGTTATGAGCATGAGCAGTGATATTTGTAACTTCTGTTTATGCGCGTTCGGAAGTCAGAAATTTTCTGACATCCAGTAAAGGCTGCTTCTAGAGCCCCTCGTTTCAAGACCACGTGATCAAAAAACGACGGGCTCTGGGGACAAGAATTGGTCTGGCCATTCAAGGAGAGACAATCAGAGCATGCTTAAACACTGTTGTCACTCTTAGCTCGGGCAAAGGGGTCAAGCTGGGCTGGGAGGGTGAACATCTTTCCCGGGAAAACTTTTCTCAGATAAACGGGGCCTAAGGAAAAAACGTGTATAGATATAGCTATTGTCGCCAAATGTATGATGTATTAGTTACATGAGTGTATTATTTCCTTAGTGTTGTAAATCATTATAACCTATAAAAGGGATTGTTATAAATGGTTAAATAAAAGAAGCAACTGAACTATTTTTATCTGTGTCGTCTGACCTTATGCTGGGAGATTTCCACAAGATAAAAGAAGATGAAATGTTTCCTGACAGCAACAAAGCTAAAAACAAATTCTTACAAAAGAAAGAAAAATGTGCCCGCTTTCCCTGAATGCCGTGAAAACTGGTTATTGAACATATTTCAAAAGAGATCTTTGCAGCCGTATTTAAAAGTGGAAAGAGTGCGCGCTCGCCGCAGATCAACAGGTAGACTATTCCACAGCACCGAACTTCACTATAGCTAAAACTCTTTTTAACATAATTGGTACTGATGGGCATGTGGAATACCCAGCTAATGTGGGGTACAAGACACCAAGATTAAAACGGAATGGGAAAAACCATTGATAGATGAGTAAACTTTTAAAAAAGTAACCATTCAATGTGAATTGAAAGTTACATACCAAAAATTTTCCCGGGACCAAGGTACCGAGTTCTAAAACCCACTGACTAACTGAAATATAGATGGTCAATGAATTTAAACATAAGATGCGCTTGACTTTATGGCTATTCTGCCAGAATTAAATGCCTTCACTTTATAATTATAAGCGGGTTCGCGATCTCTTGTGCTGTGCACATTAATTAACTCCGCCATTGCTAGTAACGATCTATGTTCACCAACTCCATTGTCGCCAAATCACTTTAGTCTACACTACTTCAGTCAAGAACTCTTCTTTACTCCACCATTACTTTCCCCGGTATCAAATGTTTTCTTGGGGTCCAAATTTGGAGGTGTCTTTTCCTGTGGTTCTTTGATGGGAGGGATCTCTTTAATAGGTGCCAATTCTGGTATTGGTGGGGGCTCAGGAATTGGTGCGGGTTCAGGTGCGGGGACAGGTTCGGGTAACGGGGCCCATTCGTCCGCGGGTTCCTGTTCCCTACCGCCAGCTTTCTCACGTTCTGAGATAGCCGTTGGGATAGGTGGTGGCTCCGGGTAATGCTCTAAAGTTTCCAACTGTGGGGGAGAATATTCAGTAATTTTAGGAAGGCGGGGATACGGAAGAAATCGTTCAGACATCAATGACATTGGAAACTTTGGCAATCGTCTCGGAACGGGAAATCTCGGGAAATCCATAAAACGTGTTATTCTCGGTATGAACTCAATAGATTCGTGTTCGTCTTGGTAGTCGTGGTAAGGGGAAAATTCTTGTGACCTAACATGAAAGTAGGGCGAACGCCAGTGGTGATGATGATGAAAGTGGTGTCGTAACGAGCGCTTCTTTTTTCTCCGCAGCCTGGGTCGAGCTGAGGAATCAGCTTCATTCCCAGTCTTTACCCTATCATCACCAACCTGACTAGAAATTGCGTTTAAAGATGTGCGGCTTTTATGTTCCATTTTCTTCGAGATATTATTTCTTCGAATATCTAGTCCAACGTGTTGGCCCGGAAGTTTGTCATAAGGCGGTAACTCCCCCTCCGACACTTCCATGGTCGATAAATCGTCCGGTAGTCCCATAAGGTGCTCATCGCTATATGGACGAGTGCTTTGGGCGGACAGAGCTTCCACTTCTTTTATCGTGGACTCTTTATCCAGTTGTTCCGCTTTGGTTCCAAATGATATTGTGTTATCATTGATTAGGCGCTCTAGCATGCTGTATTCATTAGAACTGCGTTTCAAACCACTGAAGTCCTGTCAAAATCAAATAATTACAGACAATGAAAAGTCTTGCAAAAGAGACACAGTCAAAGCTCTCATTACGCTCAGAAAGAGCGGACATTTCGCGACGTTACCAACGGTTTCCCCGCGAAATTCCGTCTGAGAAACGACTGCAGGGATTCCATATCGATGACGTGTCAGATGTGGGTAGTGCTTCTGATTGCTTAGAGTGGTTTTCGTTTGAGTGTCGTAAAACCAAAACCAAAGTAATTACTCTGGCCAATCACATAGGACACAGACAATACATTGAACCAATCAAAACTCGAAGTAATTACATGTGGCTGACGCAAAGCGCGGGAAAATGCATGCGAGCGCGTCACAATTGGCATTGGTTTTACTTCTGATTGGATGAAAAGGTGGCGCGAGTCTTTTAAGCCAATCGCATCGTGTAGAAAGTGCAAAACCAATTACTTTTCGACACTCAAATGAAAACCGCTCTAAAGCAAAATTTCATCGCGAACCTGAATTAGAAGCACTACCCAAATAAAGGCTTTGACGAATCACCAGTGTGGAATTTGAATTTCTGCGAGGCGTCATTTCTCGGGGAAACCAGTGGTAGCATCACGAAATGTCGGCTCTTTCCCCAGACTAAGCCTAATAAGCGACCACATCGGAAATCTATGAAAGTGGTTACAACTCAAGAGCTAGTAACTTTTAGTTACGAGTCAGTGGTTGAAAGAAGAGAGCCGAATGTTGACATAAACCATAAAAACAAGACACTTTAAAATTACCTTCTTAGTATTAGAAAAAAAAAAGGTGTTTGTGATACTTAACTGGCAATAAAATGTATTTCATCAGTTTTTTTATAAGGCCACAAGCAGCCTCTCCCTTTCATTCAATGTTTGCAAATTTTAGGTGAAACGCACAACACGCTGAGTATGGCGTTTAAGGCTGGTTTTCACTAGCGACGGATTCGGAGTCGAAGTCGGAGTCAAGAGCGCTTACGGCCTAGTGAAAATCAAAAATCGGAGACGTAAGGGAAGTCAGAAGAATCAGAACGTTTCCATTTTCTTCCGACTCCGTCGCTTACGTTCCGCTTATGATCTAGTGAAAACCAGATAGTCGAAGTCGGAAGCAGAAGCAGAAGGATTTATAAACCGATCCCAATGCACGTTCCCACATATTGTGATTGGTTTAGTTCATCTGCCTCTGCTTGCGACTCCGACGACCCAGTTTTCACTTGATCGTAAACGACAGAGTCGTCAGCGGAATCAGAAGAATCAGAACGGTGTTTTCATAAACGTAAAAGATCGTAAAGTTCTACGCTTCTGATTACGACTCCGACTCCGATTCCGCTTACGACTCAGTCGCTTACGATCAAGTGAAAATTAGGTTGTCGGAGTCGCAAGCAGAGGCGGAGGAACTAAACCAATCGCAAAGCGTGGGAACGTGCACTCTGATTGGTTTATCCTTCCGCTTCTGCTTCGGACTCCGACAATCTGGTTTTCACTAGATCGTAGGCGATGGAGTCGTAAGCGGAGTCAGATATGGAACGTTCTGATTCTTCCGACTCCGATTCTGTCGCGCTTCTGACTCTGCTTACGACTAACAAAATCTTACCATGGTCTGTCCAATGTCTTCCTCATCTTGATTCCAATTTTCCTTTTTCGAATCCAAAAAATCCTGTCGATGAGGTCGAAAATGCGCCTTTCTGTGATGAGCCCTTCTTACCCGCCCTTTACTGTGCGGTTCCCTCCAGGATTCAGTATCTGCTCTCACCATTGTGACACCATTTTGATCAGCAAAATCGCTTCTTTTATAAACAGGTAATGGGTCACCTAATATTGAAATCAACCGTCTGGGATCTAAGTGTTCATTTTTCTCCATTGCGCCAGTTGGCCTGTAAAAGGGCTCGGAATATAACAGCGTTTTTCTTTCCAAGATCTTGGCAGTATCATCTGAAAAGATAAGGGCACGCTTGCTACCCAAGCTCTCTCCCACATTGTTTTCTGGCGGAAGGTGTGGAATAGAATCACGAGATGTCTGTTTTCGTCGATAGACCTCAGTCTTCGACTCTAAAGAATCTCTACTGAAAGCACTTTCCGAAAGAAGAAGGGAAAGAGCTTTACGTGTTTCTTTTCCCATTTTGAAAACTCCCGCTTTAGCTGCTAATAATTCTTCATCAGAGTTATCCGAAAGCATAATGGGTGTTTGCTTTCTTCGTAAAACACCCTCCTCGTACTTGTAAGTCGGTATTTTATTTATTTTTGACTGCATATTTTCTTGTGCAAAAGAGAGCCGGTCTTCATCTTGTAAAGCTCCAGAAACTAGGAAATCTTCTTCAGAGGAATTGCCCGCTTTCTCATTATCTGCGTTCGGACGTGAATCCAGGATCAAGTTCAGATTTTGTTTTCGCTCCACGGGCCTCCCTTCTGTGTTAGATTTCTTTACTGCTGACTCTTCGAAAGGTCTCTGTGGTGTTGCACTCTTCGTCGGCCAATTCGCTAGTACGTTGTAAAAGCGGAGCTTATTTCTTAATAGGTTTGTTGTTTCTGATTTTTTCAAGCTCCCTGCATTTGGATGAGGAATGGGATCCGCTGTTGTTTGATATAGCCGTCTTCTGCCTTCCGTTGGTAAGCCCCGTGCCGTGGAATCTTTGGCTCCTTTTTTGGTAGGAGAGAACAGTAACCAATATCAATGGAATAAATTTTGTAAATAGTTAAAGCCCCGTAGACTAAGACTTAGAGAGTTAATTTATTTTTACGCTGTCTGTATTGTCATAGGCGAGGTTAAGATCAAGTTCCGTCTGATTTGTTGGACTCTGAATCAACTCGAATGTAAGATGTCTTTGCGGCCCTTCGCTGCATCGCTTTTAGTAATTGATTCCGGTAAACAAACGTATTTAGGAAGTCAACACCAAGCTATTGAATCTCGAGTCTCGTTTGTTTGGACCTTTTCAAGCACCATTTATGTTAGATAGAGCGCACTCAAGCAACACTAGCCCGCTTTGATATAAAAGCGAAAGACACTCTCTTGACCCGCCTTATTTTTTCGCCACCGGTAACGTTCGTCTATAAAATAGAAAAGCTACAACGGAAAAGTTTAGCCATTATTTTTTTTCACGAGGCTACTTTTGGTCGAAAAGCTACTTTTTAATGAATTTGCTCTCTTGACCAAAATTCAAGTATCCCAATCTGGGTAGTTAAATCTGCGGGTAGAAGACTGCTTTCGGCGTGCACGCTTTGTTTCTAACTAAATTTTCAATCAAACACCTGTTATGCCTTTAAACAATTGGACTGTCGCTCAAAAGTATCGAAAATATCTCTATTCTCTATAAGCAAAACATAAACATAGTTATTTGTTTCTTAAAACGCCTTTTTACCGTGTCCCTATGTCTAAACTAGTAAAGTATTTCATTCAGGCTCATTCACGTTTACTGCAAACTAACTTATTAATGGGAAGTAAAGGGGTTGAAAGAATTCACAAGAAGAAGCAAGTTATGACATAATCATAATGACAAACAAAACACCTTACCGTCAAAAAAGACAAGAAGAAAAAGCAGAAAATTATTTAAAAAGCAACGACGTGATGTATGAAGAAGTTTATCCTTGAGAGAACCACAAAGCATCTTTTACAACAACAGTTGGTTTATTGGATGCGGCGGCGAGAGTGTGTAGTCCTTCAAATTTTCCTGTGCAGACAGAAAAATCAAAGCATTCCAAGTGTAACAAACTGGTCAACACCGGTAGAAGTCGGCTTTCTCTAGGTTTCCAAGAGATGAATATGTCTTAAGCAATGTGAGTTTCATAATCCTCCACAAGATAGCTTCGGAGATAACAACCAAATGCAAACATCACATAGTGACATTCTAGCTCTTGATCAATAATGAATCGTAGTAAAGACACGCGTGTTCACTGACCCAGGATAGGAGGATACAGGAGTCCATCACTCGCATCGTTTAACTCATTACGCCACACCTGCTCGACTGCTCGGTTATTACCTTTGGAATGCAAGGAAACATATCTGCAAAAAATACAGGCCCGTGACAACTTTTAAAGGCAAAATCGTTATTTTTCAACTTTACCATGGGCCCAAGAGCCTTTCGTGTACGCTTGTCACGGTGTCTTTATCGGCTAGCTAATTTTTGGAACCTTTTGGCGCCAATTTAGAAATCTCTTAAGTTCCACAACACTAAGCAAAACCTATCTACAGACCTGAAAATGGTATTTTTGGCCTTTTAAAGACGTTCAGCGTTGCTTTTTCATATCTTATACTTTGAATGCGTCCTTATTAGAAGAGGCGGAGCCAGTGAAGAGCTTCCACTTTGGGGGGAAAACTGCTCTAAAATGTTTCTCAAATAAAATCGGAAACGCCGTGACGTAGGTCTAGAATGGGAGTTGCTTGCTTGGACCTGGAAGATGCCGGGTGCCCTACTTTAGGATCCACGTTAGGTGCCCTCACCACCCCGCAATCCCACCATGCATTCCATGTATGAACTGTGCTTACCGCTAATGTTATTTTTTTACTTCCCATAAGAATCAGATAGTTGAAAGTGCTGGCTCTGCGTTTTTTCGTCTTTTTCCGACAATAAAAAAGGAATCCATAATTTCAGATGCACAACAAGGAAAACACATTCTCCTCTGTTATTTTTAGGACCCTGAGTCAGTATTTGTCCGGCCAGGAATTGAATCTGCAAGGCTCAGCTGTGACGAGCGTGAGAAAAATAGTCACAATAAAGAAGCTGTATGATAGCAATAGGTTGAATTTTTTGGTGAACTGATGTTGAAATTTGGGGGAAAAAAGGCCTTGCACATAAACCAGTTAGGTTGCTGATGAAACCGAAGGGCACTTTCGCGTACTAACGCCCTTTTCGTTTGGTGTTTATCAGTTATTTTTTACTTCGGGTGTTAAGGTTGGTGTTGGTCAACTTCAAATCACATTTGTTTTAAGTATCCCACGATTTTAAACAGGCCCCCACCCAGCATCCACTGGCTGGTTTTTTTGTTCTTCAGAAATATCATAAAAAATGATAGCAAAAAATTGTCAAACACTGTAACGTGATTGAGGCATTTCTACTGGGAAATGAATCTCCACGGATGTCAAGGTAAATTTAGCCTTATTCTCAGACGGTCGTTCTCAGGCGTAGGCGGCCCTTCCCTTCTCTCCCGCGGGAGAGAGAGAAGCGAAGGGGCTGGGAACGACGTCGGCCGTCTGAGAATCGGTAAACCAGTGTTCAAAAAGGCACTTAAAAATATTATCTTGCTCAATACTGACTCGTGTGTCGTGTGTGTGTGTGTTTGTGCGTTTTAATGAATAACAAAACTATAAAAGAATATAGAGTCAATCTTCTTAAGGCCATAATTAGTTTTACTATAATGTGACCTTCTCCATGCTAAATTTCCTTGCTAACATTATGTACTCGTAGTTGTACAACTGATGTATTATCTATAGAATGGAGTAAATACAAATACAAGTACAAGTACAAGGAAGCGCTTTGCTGTCCTCTTCTGTCTGCCTTCGATGTTGCATAAACTCACTAAACGGTATAATCTATGACTAACCGCTGACACACCTCCACGGTTGCGTAATCCTAAAGTGGACGAGAGATCGAGCTGGCGTGGAGACCACGAGGGTGAGCTGATATACCACGACTGAGAAATCAGTGGAAAAAGCGAGTGTTGCAGCTGATGTGGCTCACAAAACAGCTGAATCCCGTATCTGAACTTCAGTATAACAAATAGTAATTCCTGACACGTTATCTCGAGCAACTGACAACCGAGAGGTAAGAGGTAATAAAAAAATGTTATATTCGTTTGCTGAGAGTTAGGAGTACGTATGATGTGATCTCAACGACATTAACCCGCTGCCTTTCATACTCGACAAGGTCATTTTGTCATCATACTTCTGTGACACTTTAGTAAGACTTATTAGTAGTAGAAAGAAGGGAAGAACGTCTGCGTGAATAAGTTTAAAAGTTGTTCACGAAAGCTGATGCAAATTTGTTTCACGTGGCTTAAATGAGAGGTTATATTTCATACATCCGTCATGGTGAAATGAACTTCGAAATATAAGACCTGATGCAATACTGGACATTCTTGATTAACGGCGTTCGTCCCTTCTTATTTTAAGTGAATGTCCTTGTCTTATAAGGCTTGCGGCAGGGTAGAATGCGAAAAAATCCGTAAAATGGTGTTTTGATCTCGCTTCATTAGTTTTCTACAACCAACTACAACCGACAATGCCAGCAGTGACTCTTGACGAGTCCAACGTGACGGAAGGCAGTGGAAAATTACGAGAAAAAAGTGATGATGATAACTCGCAGATTGAGGAAAAGAAAGAAAAAGAAATCAAAGAGCAGGCCACTCAGTTGAACGAGACAGGTGGGAAATTTAATTCCTATACATTAATAAATGAAATCTTTCACGATTCTCTTAAAATTTAAATTTATTAACTTGCAAATTGTTTGTTTAGTTTCATGCCTTTTAAATATATTTCTTGCCAGTTTCTTCAACGACTCAATAGTCAGCAATTAAAACTACTTTAAATCTTGTATGTGGATGTATTAATATTGAGCATGGTTAAAAGTATTGCAAGGTTATTCCCTAGAAGACCAAAAAAATGGAAAAGTTCTCACTTAATCTTTTCAAGAATTAAGTTGTGTAATTCTGATGGAAATCTGTCACCTCCGTGACATTTTAAGTGGTCATGGTTATTGAATATATATGCTTCTGTTGAACTAAAATAATTATTGTTTATTGTTTGCTGTGTTTTGAATGACAGAAAAATTAACTTCAGAATGTTTTACTAAAACTGTAGTTCCTCAATTTTTGTTAAGTTTAATTTTTTAATAGCAATTGCCGTACAGACTTATTTTCTACTTTAAATAGATGTAAATAGATTCAACAGCTATGGGGGGTTTACCTCTGTGTAAAAACCTGTGAAATTTTTCTTTGTTTTCTATCTATTATTTTCCTTGGCTCCATTGTGTTGACGTCTTAGTGGCTTCTTTGTATTCATTTTACGTCACTCATAAGTTTCACAAGTTTTTACACGGAGGATGAGCCACTATGTGACAGTGAGTGGGCTAATTATGAACTGATTGCAATACCATTTCCTGGTATAGGATATGTATACTTTAAAAATAGTTGGAAATTTAGAGAAGTATGATAGGTCTTGAGCTGAAATGGAGCCCTAATGTGAAGGGTATACACAGAATGCAAATATAGCAGACTTGTCGGCCGGATCAGGTCTAGTTTGCATGAACACAAGGCTAGTGAGGCCTCAAGAGTTTTGTTTTGACTGCGGGTCTTAGCGATTGAGGCAATCGATATGGTTTGCTTCGAGTTGTTACGTGCCTGAGTGCCACCAGAGAGGAGATTTTTCTCTTACTGGAACTACCTTTACTTTCCTGAGATCATTGTGGATGCGAAAATTTTTCAAAATGGTATTGAACAGGATTCTTGTGGTTTGTGACAAGGCTGAAAATAGGAGTTTGCTTCCATGTCTTTTGCTTGTAATTTTTTGTTTTTACCCTAGGAGTTTATATCTTACTATTCAAAGAAACATTAATTTATTGATTTATTTTTTCATATCCCTCTCTGCTGTTGCAGAGACTCAAGATGACATTGATCCTACTGGAACAGTCAATCTGCAGTTTCTAGTTCCTGGGACAAGTGAACCAATTTCTGCTATGGTGGGAATTGTGTCTGTTTTTTTTATTCCTTGGTTTAGTTTATCATGGTGAGAAGTTTTTCGTAAAAATTAACACTGCCTTATTTTTCATTTCGTGTCTTCTTCAGTTTTCCCTTCGTGACAATGTGCAAGATCTGCGACAAGTTGTTCTTGATCGACCAGAGAGCTGCCATAGAACATGTTTCTCACTTCAGATTGATGGAGTAAGACTGGACGATTTTGCAGAGCTTCACATGATTGAAGGCTTGAAAGATGGAGCTGTAGTCAAAGTTGTAGAAGGTATTTTCAGAGATCCTAGCTTCTGCAAATCTTTAATGTGAAGAGTTTCTCTTTTGTACTAACTATTCCCCTCATCAACTTCCAGCTCCCTTCCCTCCCATAAAATAAAATCACCCTACCCCTGGTACCTGCACATGACCCTCCCAGACTCCAAATTGTTTTTGTCAATGTGCAGGGTCTAAAGTATAGGTCACATTCCACAGGTCAAGAATTCATCTCTCTGCTCTATAATTATAACTTGGGTACCAAACAGTTTACCCTTGATCTATAACAATTTTTGAAAAGTGATTAAGGCTATGAAGACACTTATTTGGTTGTTATTTGTTTGTAGCATGGTGATCTGTACTTTGATCCATGGAAATTGACCTGTATTTTAGACCTACCATGGTGGCGTGCTTAACTTTCTGAGCAACTAGGAATAAAATTATTAAGGCTGGCGGTGATTTAAGACACCAAATGGACTTCCACATCTGTTTGTAAGGTGTTCTTATTAAGTGGGTGGATGTTTGTCTGGTCTGGCTTTGTTAAGCTGTTAATAGTAAACAACGTTTAAATGCAAGGCTTGGTCAACCTTATAACGGACTTGCTATGCAGTTTCGTTTAACAGGTTTTAAATTCTTTTTTAATAACCAGCCCTTTGTTTTTCATAGAACTTATATGCTGGATGCATAAGATTTCATGGGTTTAGGCTCCCTACAGCAATAATAAAAAATAAATAGACTCATTTCATGATGAAATGGTCAAAACTTTCTTGTGAAACAACCCAGCATTCTACTTGATTTGTGATGTAGACATTGGAATGTTCTCAATTTGTTTGAACAAAGCGGGAAATTTGTTACAAAAGCTGAACACCAAGTTCTGCTGTATACATCAACTATCTTCTGGACTTGGGTGAGCGGATACTTTTTCCTTGATAGGAAACTAGACAATATATGTCATTAAAATTTTCTTTTTGTAGCTGAAGAATTTGTCCCTTTTTTCTTTGCAGAGCCATATTCAGTAAGAGAAGCCCGCATTCATCTGCGAAGGATAAAAGATCTTCTGAGTACGAACTTCCACATAAATGCCTATTCTGCTGTGGACCATCTTTCATTGTCTTTTCTGTCTGCAGTGGCTGGGATTGATGTAGAAGGTTAGCGGCTGTCACACTAAAAATTGTTTTAATTACATGTATTCTATAGTTTAAGTTTGGCCAGATGTAAAGAAAATGCACAGTAACTAGACAGTACAGTTTCCAGAAATTTTTGTCCAAACCCATTATTAGTGCATTTTTTCCACCTGAAAGCGAAAAGACATTGATTAATGTCACTGCTTCATTGAGAATACCTAAATGCATGAGCAATAAAGAATGCATAGAGTAACGCAAGAGAGGACCACTACATGTACGTTGGCTTTAGTTTGGGGGACACTATTTAGCGATTGGCCTGACTGTCAACTTCCATTGTGTGACTATTTTACAGCAGTTACCACTAACACGCACCCTCAAAGGGTTTTTCCGTTGGTTGAAACCTGGCTTTTGGTGGACATCAATCACTGGTTTCCATGGTTTTTCCCTAGAGAAAATTCTTTCCCCCTTTCTCGAGCACTTGGGAGAATATGTTGGCATTTGAGCCATTATTGCAATATTAATGTGATTGATCCAACACCCTTTCATGTCGAGATTACAAGGAATGGGCCAGAATTTGTTTAAATGTTTGTCAGAGGAAGCTCAATTTATCCACTCATTTACACACTGTTAGTTACAACCACATAAGCTTTCTCAATACATGTGCATGCCGCATGTCATTCCATTCGATGAAAATAATAGAGAATGATAAATAGATCTGCATGCGTACTTCTTTAATTTAATAGCAAACCTTCAGGCCATTGCAGGCGGTATGACTGAATCTACATGTAGATCTAGTGACTATTAATAAATTGTATGAAACATCCCACTCCTTTTTGTAAACTGATAGTTAAATTGCAGTGAACTGCATTAAGAGATGTAATTTTTTATACAGAGGAAGTTGCACGAGTCAAAGGGCAGAATGTTGGAACAGTATCTACCGAAGAGTGTCTTCCCCCTGCACAAGTGTTTGCAACAGATGAAATACCAACTTTATTAGAACCACTCTTTCCAGCAAATGCAGAACCAAAGGTGTGTCTGTTTGTTTCATATGTCATTGTAGAAAAAAGGCTCCTCCTGATACTGGTAAAGAGTCTCCACTTTTAAAACCTGCATGGAGACGTACAGTATGGTTCTTGTTCGTCAACAGCATGGTTATGGCAGCACCATTTCTGTTGTGGAGCGAAACAGAGCTGTGTTGATCTTGAAAGTGGAGCATCATGTGTTGGTCAGATAGGTTTTGTGTATACTTTGGTGCAGACAGGACTCGAACCTACTAAGACAAAAGTACTGGGTAAATATTCAGGAGTGAGGACAGTACTAAACCGTCTTGGCCAACAACTGCACTAGCATGATGTTTGATGTGTGCAAACGACTTGTGCCACCCCAGGTCATTACTGTTCAGACTATACCAGATATCTTAGTATGGTGCCACAAAAAGCTTTCTGGTATATAGTGCGTGATCATTAGCCAATTTCTCCCACAAATAGGGACGAGGGAGTCCAGTGGTACCTTTTTTGTTTCCAATGAATCTAGTCCTGTGTATTGGACAAACTGCCCATTTTTGCAGCCCTATTATTTCCAGCATTAAACAGTACCAGTAAATGATCTCTGAGTGATATAATGATAAGATTATATTACAATACATGCATTATAGAGTTTTGAATGGAACCATTTTTGGCTTTCAGGTTCCACAATGTGTGAAGGAACTGTCTCCAAGTGCATGGAATCCTCCTCCTGGAGGAAGACGTCTTGCAGGTTTGAGAACATTTAATTTTTTGTAGTCATATTTTTGTTCTTGTGTCACTGTAGATAGGTAGGTAGTAAAGGTGCCTATAGGCCTCGAGGCCAACATTTCTAGAGCTTATCCCAGTTTCTGGAGTATGTTAAAGTATTACTGCTCTTCACTGTATGGGATGACAGTCCATCACATGGTTATAATCCTGGCTGTTAAACTGAACATGTATGCCACAGGAAGCCGGAATTATATGCTTGGGTGAAGAACGACGGAGTGGAGCATTTTTTTTGTTTTAGGATCAAAGAAGGCACTGGCAAGACTTAAATCCAGGCCACAGTTGTTCTTGTGATGGATGATGTTCACTGGATAAATCAATTAATTACATCCAGCCCATACCACAATGGGTTTCTCTGACAGTCATCCAATAATTTATGGATAGTGATTTATTCAGTTGACGACATTATCCAGGGTTTTCATTAAGAATCCTAGTAGCAGGAGAAAGGTGTAACGTTACTGGAGAATATTTTGAATGAGGTTCCACATCTGAATAAAAAATAGTCATAAGGCTACCGAACGTTAGGTGGAGAATTCTGCATAGTAAATGGAGAATTCTCTGATCTCTGATGCCTAATGAACACCCTGATTATGCAACATGTGAATAACTAATAGGCCTCATCAACATACAGATCATCATCCATGGCTGCATCCATTGGCCACCAGACCTCACTCTTTTGAAGTTTTTGATACTGTTCCCTCTTATTGCCAGCATCTGAGCAAATCTGTCGAACAAAATTAATATTGTTCACATATAAAGAAGTTAAACTCTGACAGGATTGGCTTCGTACACCAACATGGCTGCCACTTGATTGTTTTGGAACAACAATATTGCTGCTGTGAAATCACTTTGAAAAATAATGCCCCAATTTCACTGCCCACTTGCTCACCTAGTCATGTGTAACCAGGGTCATTATTTTGGTGTTACTACATGCAGACATGCTAATATCACTCACTGTAAATAGATTGCTGTAGTATAATATTGAAGTACTGGCTAAGCTTTATTTTTCACTTGATGTTGAACTTTTCTTTAGGTGACCTCCTCTATATTGATGTTCTGACATTAGAGGATATCCAAGTAAATGTTACTGCCTCAACGTCTGGATTTTTCATTAACAAGTAAGTTTTGTAAGATCAACTGTCGTGATACAACTCACTTTGACTCTGACTATTGCACAGGTTGTCAAAGTGTCAGTCACTGTCAACAGCAAAAGTCCTGTTCAGGACTACGTTCGCCCGGACGATCATATACTCTACCTACTTATACGTTTAGTCAGTTATTATTTGCTGTTAGCAGCCTACTTTAAAAATTGGCCATATTTTGTGCTAGATTGAGTCTTGCTGATCTGTACTTGACTATTTTCAGAACTCATGATGGAAAATTCAATCCCCTACCTCACAGTGAACCATGCCGTTCCCACTCCCTAGTAGGATTGTTAAACCAGGTGAGCAAATATCATTGAATAACTCAGTGAATAACTCGGTAACTGACTTTAATTAAGGCATCTGGAAGACAATACCAAAAATACTAACATGGGCATTGCTTTCTCCACAGTGTGTAAAATGATAAGTTTTGAAACTGACACAAGAGATCAGCGTGATCAGAAAACAGCTGACATTAGTCTGAGAAGGGACTGCAGAAATTCCATAATGATGACATGGTTGTCACTACCCAGATCTAGGTAGTGCTTCTGATTGGTTGAAGCAAATTTTCCTTGCAGCATGACCATGCAGTCAGAATACTACTACCCAGACCTGGGTTGTGCACATCATCAGTATGGAATACTGTGTTTGTTCCTTAGACATCATTTAGCAGGGGAGCCACTGGTGGTGTCACAAAATGTCAGCTAATTCTTAGGCTAACAAAAGATATGCATGCCTACAGTACTTCCTCAAAGGCCTCCAGAAAGGGCCTATTTTCCCTGCAAGCTCCCCTTGATAACCCCCTAGGTAGTTAACTTTTAGTGGGTCAAATTCAACCCAAAAAAGACTTTCTAACAAGAACTTTGAGCAATTATTTTGTATCATTAACTTGATAACCGGATGACACCCTTTGATTTTCTAAGCATTAAGATAGTTACTGTCTTTATCCTTGAAGATATTAAGAGGACTGCAGCATGCATTGTACAATGTATAGCTTCAACTTTTGACAATGCATATATGCTTTCTTTCTAGCTCAGTCCAATGTTCAGGAAAAACTTCATTCAACTGCAGAAGACAAGGTTTGTCTACATATAACAATATGTGTACCTTAATCTTTATGTTTTAGGAAAATGGGGAATGGTTTTGTTTTAGAGTTATTGATCTTACTTTGTGAAGGGCCTATTTAAAATACAATCTTAATGATGCTGCTTGTTTCTTTCAGTTTAAAAAGACACCCACTTGAAGTTATTCCAACTCCTTATCAAGGTTTGTCAATTTTAAGATTAGAAATTTTTTCCTGGCCCATGTAATTTGCTTGTTACCTAATAGATGGTTTGCAGGGCTGTGAAATAGAAGAAGTAGTCCCAGATTCAAATTCTCAGTGGTTGCAGGCTTCATGGAGCTGTAGTAGCCAGCTTGTTGATCCCTGTGCACTATTTGGTCTTCTAAGGGTTGACAGCGATGGTGATGGTTATTTGTATTGCCTGGGTCTGAAAATGATATTTTCCCATTAAAAAATTGTTTGGAAATATAATTATGGGAAGCACTGTAGTTCATATTTACATTTAGCTGCACGTACATTGTGACATGTAACTAAAGTAAATTTTGCCGCAGTTATCTCTTGTTCTTGCTTTTTAGTATTTCCATGGGCTGTTCCTCAAGCAGAACACACTATTGACACTTTAAGGGCAGAAGATGGTAGGTGTTTCATAATAAATTATTGAAAATAAGGTTGTTCTGTCAAACCTGTGACCTTCTGGATACTAGTCCTGTGTGCTCTTCCACAGAGCTACAGGAGACTAGTACATACTAGGACTGGAATGTCGATAGATGGCATATTATACTTGCAGTGATATGAGATAGTAAATCATATGATTGATGATTGATGACAC
Source organism: Porites rus (assembly GCA_964035705.1). Classification (NCBI taxonomy): domain Eukaryota; kingdom Metazoa; phylum Cnidaria; class Anthozoa; order Scleractinia; family Poritidae; genus Porites; species Porites rus. The sequence goes on from OZ038002.1 coordinate 4,555,940, forward strand.
ATACATTAATTTTGTAAAGGCCACTCAGAAACAATCTCAATAGGAGTTGACCCCATGACCTTTTTTTAGTCCAAATTTTCTAGCTATTTCCTGCATACATGTATGTAGTGCCAGAATTTCAAAATTAATAATTTATTATTATAACATGATTAAACAGTTGTGTATTTCACACAAAGGCTTAACTTATTTCAGTGGTGATATTGTGATGTTATAGTTGTGGATTACACTAATGGAAATTTTTCAATTTTAATTTTTTTCAGCTGCTGCAATTAGAATTGGATATGAAGAACACATGCCGGGACAGGTTAGAGAATTTTTTTGCCTGAAATTGCAACATTCTTAGTGAAGAAAGAGTTACTTGATCCTGTCATAGTGATATTTAGAGTAAATGAGGTCAAATACCAGGAAAGAAAACTATGTCTTATTAGCATGCACAAGCTTTTGATTCCTTCACGGGATCTTTATTCTACATTCTTTAGATCCAGTCACACAGTCTTCTTTCTGTTATGATTAAGGAGTGTACTGATGATCTTCCTGGATAGTTGAGCACTGTATGTGTGAATTTATTGATATTTTTTGTCATAGCTTCGTGATTGGAATGAAGAGCTACAGTCAGCAAGGGAGTTGCCAAAGGATACAATGCAACAACGTCTTCTGAGAGACAGAGCTATCTTTAAGGTATGTTCAGTAAATGAATCAACTGGCCAGTCTTATTATAATAATTATTATTAATATCTAAATAGTTTAGTGAGTGAGTGAGTGGGTGAATGATTGAGTCAGTCAGTCAGTCAGTGAGTCAATATTGGTCTACTCATGATATTGAACTAGAGAGTCATTTCTTGTCTCACCCTACATGTAAATCATCAGTTTGTTTAAGATTTCATGCCAGGTTTTGTTTGTTATCAGATCACAAGTGATTTTGTGGCAGCTGCGACCAGAGGGGCTGTTGCTGTTGTAGATGGAAATGTAATGGCTATCAATCCGGGAGAAGATGAAAAGTAACAAAAGTCACTTAAATATTGTCGTTATGCTTTCATATTGTTTTTGTTGTTGTTGTTTAATATTATTTTACTGAGTGATTCTCATTTGTACCCCTTTTGCAGGAAGAGAATGTTTATATGGAACAATATTTTCTTCAGTTTTGCATTTGATAGCAGAGACCACTTCCAAGAACTGGGAGGTAAAGTGACCTGTAATTTTTCCTCTTTTTAAACTTGAACGTTGTGCCTTTAAGCCATAGGAGTGGTCATAATATTAATTTCTCCTTGATCATATCAGTGCTTTGTGAGATGGTGATAACTTGAATAATAGCTATGATCTGTGAATAAGAATTTAAATTTTGATTTTAACATTTGAAGGGTTAAAGATGGTCATACCACTTCAATTGATGTGGTTCATAGCCAAATTTAGCATTACTTGGTTTTTGGATGTAAATGCAAAAAGGAAAACAACAAAACAAAAAAAAAATAGCATTTTTATTTACAACAAAGAAATATCATGATACATACACGTTACAGGTCAAAATAAAATTTAGGTTAAAAGTTTGTAACCGATGCTGATTCTCAATGTCCTTTGTCAACCTAGGTTAGGTTAAAAAATTTTAACCTGAATTTAATTTTGACCTGTAACATAAACACTGCCTACATTTAGCATAAGCTTTTTGAGGCAGCTGGCAGTGTGGAGATGTAACATACATGCACTGATACATTTTATCCACCAATAAAAACATTTAACCACAAAATTACGATATATAAGACAAGGAAATGAAAGAGATTTACAATGCCTTGACTTGACTGGTTACTTCTTCTGAGAGATTTGATGCTTTCCAGACCAGTCATTAGCCAAATTTAACAAAAGTAAATTACAGGGATGAGCACTAAATACAACATCCACTGTGCATGCACACATGTGCACATTTGCTTTTTGTTCTTTGAAAGTGCTTACAGACCTTGTAGTGATGTTTTACTTATTTCCTCCTAGGTGATGAGGCTGCTTATGCTGCTGCTGTAAGTTTGGACTATTACAATGGGTTTTGAGATATGAAGTCTGTCAGTATATCCTACAAATAATTATTAAAAATGATAATGTAGCAAAAACTGGTGTGTTAATGCTAGAAATGTTTGAGAAGCTTTGTAATCCTCTGATGATGTTCTGCAGTAAATTGAGAGAAGCTACTGTCATTGTCTAATAAAAGTTAAAATGAACCTAACAAACTTCACAGAAAGCTAATTTGGTGATTGATCTTTATGATAGGGTGGAGATCTAAAAGGTGTGATGGCCTACAATAGATTAGACACACAGGTGGGTTATTTCTTGGCCATATAAAAGTTATAAATTAATAAATAATAAAATAATGAATAGTAGAGGTGCCTGGAATAAAACCCAAGTGATAGCAGATCAACTGGTAGATTCTCCTTCAGTCTTCTCTGTGTTTGCTCATAATCAGAGAGAGAATTTGACATTATATTTGGAGTCACTCGGATCAGTAAATTAAATTAATATGTACATGAGGAGCAGCACTCTCCTTTAGATATCTTCTTCAAAGAAAGTTGAGTTGACCTAAGGCTAGCTAACACATTGAAATTCCCTTTGCAGAGTCTGTACACTCTAAGTACAGTTATTGTGGACTACAGAGGTTATAGAGTGATTGCTCAGTCAATTATACCAGGTAGGAAAGTGCTCACTTCTTACAATAATAGGGCTGTTGTGTTCTAATTAATTGATCTTTGTTGTGAACACTTCCAGGATTTTAAGTTTTTGCCCTATTCATGGCAATAAAATTAACTTGAGTTAAACTTTCAAGGTTTGCTTTGTACAATACCAATTTACAGAATACAGAATCCAAAACACATCCCAGAATCTGGTTTCTGAAATGTTTTTTGGGATTCTGGGAAGTGTTTTCATATTCTTGGAAGTGTTTTTGGAATCTGGGGGTGTGTTTGGATTCTGGGAAGTGTTTTGCCACCATAAAACTGTCATGTTTGTTTCTTGTTAATTGAAAGGATTTGTCTGGAAAATTAACAGCTTTCCACTGAAATATTTTGACTGACTTACTCAGCTTTTGACATGATCAGACTTACTATATTTTATTTAAAATGTGTTAGTATCAACTTATTATGTTATCCAGTCAGTTCCTTTCCAGTTAGGTAATATATACACAAATAATTTTTCATATAAGGTTTTTTGTTGTTCTTTAGGAATACTTCAACGTGAACAGGAGCAGTCTGTTGTATATGGTTCTGTTGACTCAGGCAAAAGCATTTCAAGCCATGACAAATTCTTGGAGCTGGTAATAATAAGAAAATACTTTTGATTACAGTCTCCAGCAAAATGAGTTACATTTTCATGGTTGTTTAATCTACCTTCAGCAACACTTCTCTGTTGATTGTACATAAAAGTAAAATTTGTTGTAAAAAAGAAAGTGTTATATAGAGGATATTACATGGCCGCGCGGAGATACACCAATGAAATACCAAACCGTTTCACTTTAAGAGTTTTTTGGTGTGAAAGGCGCGATTTATTATGTAGCCATAGCAACGGTGATATTTTCATGTGTGAAGATAACATGTTATTTTCACTAGTGAAAATATCAAGTTTTCGCACGAAAGCTCACCTGGTATTTCATTGGTGTTTATATAAGAAAACTGATTATGATGTGGTTCATGCAAGATAAAGACTTGTACACATTACAGCATCTGAGATACATAGAGTTCCAACTGATTCGTCTGTATTTTTTTTATTTTATTCCTTTTTCTGTGAGTCAATATTGCACAGTATTACATCTGCTTTTTAGAATGCTCTTCATTACCTGACAATTAACTAACAATTTTGTTATCATTATTTTTATATTTTAGCTCAGTAAAGCAGGCAAGTCTATCAGAATAAGGCCACACAAGTGAGTGTTAAATTCATTCATTCATTCAGGCGGACTCAGCTGAGCTAGTCACCTGGCTACCCAGTCCACTTTGTTTTCCACACAGGCTGAGAGTTTGCTGGTGGATGCTGCTCAAGTGTCCCTCATCAGGGTGTTTAATAATACAGTAATAATATAGAGACCTTCAGATTAGACTACAAGTATGAAGCTGATTACCAGTATATGTTTTAATCACTGGTCACTCAAATAGTACACCTTACAGAGGCTATGAAGGTCTTTTTCATGTGATGGTAGCAACACTAAAGGCTTCTGATTTGAAATTCCAAAGTGTTATTCATACCTGATACCAACACTTAGTAGTTTGATCTAAGTGTCACTTTTATCTTTTCTTCTGATGTGATGTGGTCTATTTTCAGGGTTATAAATTCCAGTGACGAAGAAGTTGATTTGTGTTCTTCAGTGGAATGCAAGGTAAACTTTGAAGGTTTTATTCCTCAGTGTGAAACATTAAGAACATGATTTAGATACTGGTTCTTTTTATTTTTAAGGGAATCATTGGAGCTGATGGAAGACACTACATTCTGGATCTCTTCAGAACTTTTCCACCAGATGCAAATTTTCTTGGAGGTACAAGAAAGCTTCTTTAGTTTAATTATTCACAATAGTTTTTATTATTTCTATAATTTACTGTAACTCGCAAAAACTAAGAAATTCTTCTTTAATAGTAATGGTTATTGTCCACACTTGATTTCCTCACATTGACTAAACTATCATTACCTTAACAGAAAACAAACAAGCATCTGATAATGTTGATGATAAAGAGACTAAGTCAATGTTTCCTCGGCCTTATAAACACAAGCTTTGCTGCTTAAGACCTGAGCTGATTGAAGGATTCATAGCGTAAGTGTTGGAAGTTTGTGCTGTTAATGCTTTTCCCTTGCTGTGATGGCTGAACTTCATTTTTTGATCCTAGTGTATCATTTTAAACCTCTTAAAAACAGCATTGACTTTTCTTGAATCGATGGTAATTGGATGTTTTTGCTTCAATCTACTTTCTCCTAGATTCCGCTATGTACTTTTCTTGAAACTGGTTGCCATGCATGTGTCGGCTGCCAAACAGAGAGAAATGCAGGTTTGTAGAAAAGAAAAAAAAATGTCAAATTTGTCTTTAAAAGAAACTTTGTACTCTTGCTAGATATTTGCCACTTTCAGTCCTGTTGTCCTGTTGTTCTCAAATATAACTCCCCTCCTTTTTTTCCCCCTTAATTATTAAATTTTCTATTGCTTGTAAAAAGAGTGGTGCTTATTGCACTGTTGAATATAATACAGCGCTTTAGCAATGACGTTTCTGAGCCATGCACATCAATTAGAAGTGCCCTTTTTGCAATCTAGGGGCGTGATTTTGACCAAATTTTCAGGCAATTTGTCTCTATGAGAGAAAAGGCACCTAAAAATACAAATTTGGTAACTTCAAGGCATACTAAAAGGGAAAATGCTTCACTTCCTGTTGATGTGTGTCGCTCAAAATGTCATTGCATAAGCTCCCTATTATGACAACTGAAAAGATATGCGGGTAACTACACTATTCTTGATGCTGGCGGTTACATGTACATGTCTTTTTTGGCCCCTTGTAACTTGACTAGTCGTAGCTTGCTTACATTTTGTAACTGACCTAAGCAATTGTTATTATTGAGATGTTGCTCACAAAAGATAAACCCATATTTTATTACTCAACTCTGAAGTTGTGTCATTGGACTTGTTTGGAAGCCATGTAAAGATTGTTGTAATTAATGAATTTTTGTATCAGAACAAAAATGATGAGAAGCCAGTTGATGAAAGCAATGGTGAGCAGCAGTCAGAATGTCCATACAAAAACCTACTTAATAGCAGTGATAAAGATAGCAATGAGAATACAAAATTGAAAGAAGCTGTTAAAGAAGCTGAAGAAAGTCAAGACAATCACACTGAGTCATCTGCTGCAAATGCTACAGGTGAAATTTAAAACTTGCAAATAATAAATTATTGTCTCAGACTGTTACAATAAATAGCTGTGATCAAGGTGGAAACAAGGAGTACTGGGACAGTAGTCCCCAAACAAACAGATTTTGAAAGTGTTTTTTTTTTCCGTATTATTTTTCCAGATTCAAGTGACATTTCTGCAGATGCAATCAAGTCAGCAGCTAAAGCTGTTGGATCAATCAATGATGCAGGTTGTTACCAAAGTCTTTGTTTTTTCTGCAGATTAACTCTCTCTTTATTTCTTCTCTGCCCTCCCCAGTCAATTAGAGCGAACTATATTTAGGCAAGGTAGCTCTGTCAGCCATGGGCTGGAACCAAAGGGGGTCCTGGTTAAATTATGACTAGATGATAAAAAAAAATAAATTAAAAATACGTATGATTAGTTTTTAAAAAAATATGTACAAGGACTTCTTAATCCATGGAGTTGTTGTTTAAGTAATGATCTGGGTAAGGTGGATAGCAATTTCTTTTGTTATGCGGCAGTGGTGCTTTCCCCACATAGGAATGTTCTCATTTTTACACAGAGAATGCATAAACCTACATGAAGGCCATTTACGCAATAAAATGCATTTACACTCCGCTTTGAAAGGGTGTTTTCTTGTGTTGAAAGATTTTGACCAATCACAAGAGTTGAAAACAATAGCCAAGAAAAGTTTACAATTTTACATGTTCCCCACATAGGATTTCTTTGTTATTCAAGGTATAGTTTTTGACTGCATTTAATTGACAGTCCAGAAAAACAGTCATTTTATACATTTAGGGCTACATTTACTTAATCTTGGTTTGAAATTTTATCTCAGAACAAGATTGCAAGGTTAAATTACCTCCCTAACAATACTGTTTTCATTTCAGAATTTGACATCAGATTTAACCCCGATATATATGCTCCTGGTATAAAGCATGCATCCTCTGAGGTGAGACCTAACTTGCACTAACTTTTTGTCCATTAATGTTCTAACACAACAGTATATTCATTTTGTGGTCAATAATAAAATTTATATGAGTGTAATCTACAAGTAGCTGCTAACTGTTTTTACAGTCTGAAAATTATAGCCACCTACATTTGTTTACTTTTGTAAACGTTTTATTGAGTTTACCATGGAATCACCTCATTAGCTAGTCTCAATCACCCTGGATAAAATGTTAGCACGGAAGACAGAAAATGTTGCTAAATCATAATTGATTGAATTTTTAAACTTCATTCATCTCTAGGAAGCAGCTCTGTCCTGTGACAAATTACTGGTACAAGATGCATCTGACTTTTTAGTGGAAACTGTAATTATAAAAATGGTAAGGATTGTTTGTAAATTCTATCTATTCGTTTTACTTACAGTTCCCTTAGTGATGTCAGGATATGGTTGTTAGATTCGTTTTTGAATGAAGAGATTAAGCTTGAGGGTCAACCAAACTAGTGTAAAATAAAAAGGTCTACAACAAGCTCTGAAATACAAGAGAGTGGAAATCCTGTGCAATGTTTATTAATTTTGTCAGTTTTTTAATTTTTCAGGTTGAGGATTTTATCAGTTTATCTCAGACACCGCTTGATGGTTCACAGTTAACAGACATCATGCATAACAGGTAATGCTTAAAACCCTTTTTTCAGACCTGTATGCCACCATCAAAATAATTTTTAAGTCTGTAAAAGCTCCGTTCAAAAAATGCCATTTTGATTGGTCACCATATGGATTTCACCCACAGACTAGCGATTTGGAACGACATTCTTGGAGTGAAAGGGCTCTGTTTTGAAGAGAGGGTATTTTTTGGATTTCACCCACAGACTAGCGGTTTGGAACGACATTCTTGCAGTGAAAGGGCTCTGTTTTGAAGAGAGGGTATTTTTTTGCAAATCTGCTCATAATAGAAATAAGAATTAATGACACTGTTTCCTTTCACTGCTCAACAATGGCAGTGCTGTCAACTCTTTCAGATAGTCCAGGAGACGCCTGATTTTAGACCAAATCTCCCGGTCTCTAGATAAGAGTCTGAAATCTTCCAGATTATTGCTAAAGTTTGCCATTTCTTGTAGAGTCGACTTTCTGACAATGAAATTAATTTCGAACATTTCCTTATAAACTCTAGTATATGACATTATTAATATAAGCAATAATGTGATTGGTGGGAAGTAAACCAATCAGGTCAAATGCTACAATGCCAACATCTTTTTCATGCACTTTGTTTCATGGCAAACATTTGTGACGATCAGAGCCAATGAGTATTTTTGTACAAAATAAATGATGTCATGTGCTGTGCATCATGACTCAAGATTTTAAGATGTGGAGGGTTGACAGCCCTATAATTGTTAATTTCTTTTTTTGCACTTGATTATTACTTAACTTACGATTGCATAGTTGCCTTTCAGAGACAAACAAAGGTAGAATTACCTTGTTCAGTAAATAAATATGACTGCAGAAAAATACAGCATCATTACTTTGTTTGAGATCTGATCCTGAAATATAAATCTTTGAAACAACTCACTCAATTAATTCAAGGGATTCTGTTCATTGATAGCTACAATTTCTGTGAATGTATAATAAATACAGACTTTTTATGTTTTTTTTAGGGGCATTAACATGAGGTATTTAGGAAAAGTTGCATCAATTTTGTCCCTACGGGCAGATTTAGAACATGTACATGTGAGTATCATCTTATGATGACATCTACAGGTTGAATGCGTCATTTCTGAGTTGCCTTCATCCTCTATTTCAAAGTGACACCAAGGGTAAAGCTTTTGATATGAAAATGATTTGTTATTCTCATGCAAATGAAACCATTTTCACAAGAAAGGTTTTGTACCTAGCCTCATTTTGAAAGTGAGTTTTTGAACTCAGAAGTGGTCTATTGGGAAGACTGTTGTCATGAAATTTCTTATGTTGGAAGATTTGTCATCGTTTTAGATCTGATTACAGCATTGCAATAGGTCATGCATTTGGATTTTTTCTTCAGAAAATTGCTGTTATGGAGATGATTATTAGGACTGTCAAGCAGTTATTCAAAGTTCATTTGCAGAGTGGTGAGTGACACAAAGCTTATTTTTTGGCTTTTACCTACAATCTGTGACAATATTCCCTGTGTGCAATATTGTGCTGCTGTTCAAGCGGTCTATAGAAAACAACAAACACCCCATCTTTGAATATAGGGGAGTGGGGAGGGGGGTGGATTATTTTGTTTTCTGAATTGAAGTTGAGTACAATGTCTCAACAATGTCATCTCCAATTGAAGCTTTTTGTTAAAGTGAAACTAGTGGGACAAAATTGTACGTGATGACACCATTTGAATATCATTCAGTCTTATTGTTTTCTGGATGGAATTTTGGGTATTATATGTATGTCTGGTAAGCTCAGTGGGATTGATAAATTTAGATAAGAAAGCAAAAGTGAAATGAATTCTGGTAAGTGAAATGAAATGAATGATGCCGTCATGAAAATGGCTGCCTATTAAATTTCCCATGCAACCTATTTATCATGGAACATTTTAAAGTGTTTTTTGATTAAAATAATGCTTTCCCAAAGGACTCCTTTAGCGAAGCTAAGCTAATTTTTGTTTTGATGTTTATTTGTTTCACTTCAGCTACTTTGCGGACACTTTCAGTTGCCATTAGTCACTTCTTGAATTGCTTTCTGGTGAGTTTAATTGCAGATTATGGCCAGTTTATGGTGATCACGTCGAAATAACATTCATACATCTATTGCTTTGAAATGTTACCTTAATGATAAAAAAACTTTACCATCACCTGATCTCATTTTTTAACAACTTGAAACATTTATTGCAGAGTTTGTATCCAAGTCCTTTGCCTCATCTTCCAGCAGAAGAGGTACATTTTACAGCATTCTTGGATTTTTTCAAGATTAGACAGACATGGTTATTTTTCCTCAAATATCCTAGGATTGAAATAATTATTTCTTTTATCTCTATAATTTTCAGGTCATTTATAAAAAGAAAAAGAGTAAAAGAAAGCCTGTCAAGGCACAGGGAAATGGAGGTACAACTGTCAGTACATATAACATTTCTCATTTCATTGAATAAATGTTGTTAAAAAAAGGGTGTTGTTTATGATGTGAGGTGCTGTTCGATTACAGCTTCAACTGTGGCTTGGGCTACCCTTACCCCTGAGGACTTGTGGAAATCAATTGACGAGGAAACAAAAAAGAACTTTGGATTTGAACTTGCATGGTATGGCTTTATGTAACATTCATTTCTGCTGAATTTCTAACAGCTATTGTAATGTATGGTGTTTTCATGAAGTGAAATAAATTGTATTATTAATTCAATAGTATTAAAATCACTTTGCATGTTTGTGTGGTTGATTGCAGTAAAAATAGTGATGGAGCATTCCTGAAGTATCGCATTCACAGAATTTCATTGCTCAGGTCTTTCTGTTTAAGAACAGGTAATACATTTCCACATTACTGGTAATATTTTACTTGTCTGCATACCTTATTGTATGCCACAAGGAATTTATTGTCATTAGCTTGTTAACAGATAGTTCATATGTTAATTGTCACATAAATCAACAGTCATGTGAAACTTTTCAATTTGTAATGCAGCCTGGGACTAGGCTCAGCAGTGTGGAAAGAGGCCAAAAAATTGGCAAGAGAATGAGTGAAAAAAAATGGAGATCAGCGCGAGTTGAGCGGTGGTCTGGGGAGAAGAAAAGGGTGGTGCCCTTTCCCCCTCCCCAGCCCACCACTTGGCTAGCTTTGCCCTCCAATTCCAGTGTCATGCCAACGGTGAATGTTAATGCTTGATAATGATAAGCAACATTGAAACATTGCACTATGAAACATTGCGCTGATTATCACATTCGGCATCTCTATCCTGAGAAAAACAGTCAACAATGGCAACATTTGACGTTGCTTTTGAATTTCCAAAGTTTATATTAATTATGGCGAATTAACTCATCATGTTTTTGTTTACTTTTCATTAACAGGTGTTCAGGTCTTGCTGCGGGAATATGACTTTGAAAGTAGGAAATACCCAACGTTTACTGAAGATGACATCATGAACCTGTTTCCAGTAGTTAAACATACCAATCCTAAGGTACTTTTGATCTTTGTGTAATGCTATTCTATTATAAAAACTTGTTTTAAACATAAACGTATTGTTTGCAAATTTTGCCCTAAGAGTAACAACGTTTCATAAGTGAATGAGCATTCATGACTAACAGCAATAAATAGCACCAAGTCAGAAATGGTAGAAAATAATGACTACTCAATCCCTGAAACTACAACAAGAACCAAGAGAGGAAAAAATAAAGCTAAAACACACAACATTTTTTCGTCAAATTAGTCAAATGAAAACACTTTTTTCATATGTATCTTTTTTCATTTGTATCAATGTTGATCTCTTGCTATGATAACTAACAGTTTGGTATTTTTTTTTTACCAGGCCTATGATGCTTCAGCCATATTTGAAGCAGCTCAAGGCCGTCTTCAAGGAGGTAGGTTTTACTTGAGAACCAAATAAGTATCCACCAAACACGGCCCGAGTGTGATTACTCTTTACCGTAAATTGAAGTCCTTGGTATATTGAACTATTTTTTTACCCCAGAAATAGTAAAATATTAATATTATTTGGAAAAAAACCTGGATATAATGAAACCTTGTTATAGCGAACATTGTTTGCCAGTCTCTTAGCCCTTTGTTATATTGAAGTTCAACTGTAATTCATAACCAACTCTGTATCTCATTTCTACTCTGATTTGCACAGGTCTTATAGGAGAAGCTCATGAACTCATGGTAGAAGCTTTAAATCTTTTTCATCAGGTGTATGGCCCCTTGCATGCTGACATTGCCACATGTTACAGGTAGAGTTCCACCCCACACTACAGTGAACACTAAGCCACACCCCTTGGGACCACAAGGCTTAGACTACTTGTAGTTGGCCTTTTTTCTCAGATCCATTGAGTTCTCAGTTACCGTGAATGCATTGGAACAACAGCGTTTTTAGCCTAAAGTGACTGGGACGAGGACATGATGATAAAAGATGTGACAAAGAGACTTATTTTTCTTCCTCACCAGGAAAAATACACCCTTATTTCTTCTGACTTTGCTACTCGCACATGCTACCCTGCTTGTATTCAAGAAAGTTAGAGACTGTTCACAGTCTGCACTACAAAGTTGTGCATGGTGAATGGTTTTAAGGAGCTAAGAATTTGGAACCCCATGAAACCCAAGGTGGCAATAATGGTTGTGTGCATATAATCTAAGATTTTTCTTGTCACTCAGAGGCAAAAGTTAAGTTGCTGGGGGAGGAGGGGGGGGAGGTATCAGGCATTCCAGGGACTGTAGCCCACTGCCAAAGTCAGAGTGTACTTTAAATTTATGTCGTTTGTTGGTGAGTTAATTACGACAAGCATATATAACTCTTGTAGTAAACTGTTCACAGTCCCCTATTTTTCCGTGAGATCGTCGTTACGGGCTGCCATCTTTCATGAGCGTCAAAACTACTTAGGGGGTGGGGCATTAATGGCAAGACGCGCCATATCTCGACGATCTCATGAAAAAATAGAGGACTGTAAACAGTCTGCTCTTGTAGGGCCCAAACAAAAGTGTTCGAAGTTATTTTCAAGCAAAATGCTTGTTCTCAGATCTTATGAAGTAAAATTTTGAAACTAAAAAACTGCAGTATCAGGTTTGGATTGTTTGTTAACTTCACATTTAAGGTACATGATTATTCACAATACAAAGTAAAAGAAAAAATGGAGGGATTAATTTTGATGTTCCTGTGCCCAGTTGTTCGAACGTCGGTTTAGTGCTAAGCCTTGGTTAAATTTTAGTTGGGGTTTCTTTTTCTTTTATCCAAAAGCATTTCCTTGCCTGGATAACTTTTTCTATTCTTTATAGCATATCCAATCATTAAACTGTAGAGGAAAGAATGAAACTGAATTTTCCTTTTTAAGGCCTTGTCTGAATTAGAGTTTTGCTCTAAACCCAGCCCTGATGATTTATAAATGTGATTTTTTTTTTAATTAACAGGGCAGTTGCCAGATTACATTACTTAGCAGAAGATGCTATCCAGGTAGCAACATCACTTCTTTTAAATTTGCTTAATATTCGTATGTGGCTGCCTGAACAATTTAATAAATGACATGCTTGGTATGACTGTAAGTTTTTTGATTCTTTACTTCCGTTAGGTTTTGCACAGTCTCGTGTATTCTTGTTAACTGAAAGTTAATATTTTTAATTTAATATCTAAATTTACTTATTCATCCTGGCTGCCCTAAGATTGTAAAGACATTCTTGGTATGGCTGTAAGTTAACAGATCAGGATTGAGTGATGATCTAACACCACTTTAATCATACAGTTCATCAAATGAACCGATGAATACACTCTGAGAAAGGATTCATCGATTCCTTTATTTGATGTGCTGTGATCAGAGTGATATCAGATCATTGATCCTGATCCAGATTATCCCAATGAAATAACCCTTATGTTTCAATTTGCTGATTTCATATTGGCTGCTTGAAGAATGTAATTAATGTCATGCTTTGGTATATACCTGTAAGTTGTTTGATTTTTGTTGTATTTTTGCAGTCTTGGATGTTGCTGTTACCGTATTTTATCGGCTATAAGCCGAGCCCGGCTATAAGCCGAGACCCTAAACTTTTAACTCTTAAACTTAATTGAAATTTAATATATTGTATTATGTTCCAGGCTGTAAGTTACCAGAAAAAAGCTGTGATTGTTTGCGAGAGAATCTTTGGTGTGGACCACCCGGACACAATCATCGCTTATGTAAGTTCTAGTTATCATGAAGGCTCTACATTAAGTCCCTGTTCATACTAGCCTCCCCCGCAGGCGTTTTTAGGGGAGATCGTATCCCCTAAAAACGCCTGCGGGGGAGGCTACGTTCATACGTACCGGGATGTTTTTGAAAACGGGGATTTTTTAAATCTGTTTTAGCCTTCTGTTATTTCACACGTAAACAGTGTTTTTGGCCACCAAGAACACACTAGGTTTTCAAAAGTGGTTTCCAGAATGGAGTTTTTTTTAAATGTCAGCTTACCATTTTTGTGTGGATGGATGAAAACAGAGGTTTTCAAATTCTAATGTTCTCATGCGTGGTATAGGTTTTCAAAAATGATCCCCAGAATGGAATTTTTATGAGAATGTCAGCTTACCATTGTTTGTGACAGATAGAAACAGGTTTCCAAACACAATGATGTCATGCATTGTACGGCGCATACCCTGTAAGGCCCTGTATGTCCATTGTTTTAGCATTTTCAAGTGGAGTAGTGAAAACAATAATACACAACACATGGACGTGTATTTTTTTATAAATGGAAATAAAAGCATCTGTTTTTAAAAAAATGCGGTTATGTGTGGAGGAGGACCAAATCACCAATTTGCAGTTTAAAATGATATTTTTTGTTTGCCATCTAGAGTTCAAAATGATTGTGTTATATAATTGAAAAATACAAAACAAATGCAGGGGGGCAGAAAAGTAGGTTAAAAAATGAGGGCCAGCTTTTCTACTGTAACATCTCAAATGTTCTGAGTCTAATTAAAAAAATCCCATTAAAAAAATCCCAAAATAAGAGTGAGAAGACAGTGTTTGTCAAATTCTCTATGTTCTTGGCAGGTTCATCTTGCACTGTACTGCCACAATGCTGGCATGGCTTCTGTGGCTCTTAAACTCATGTATCGTGCAAGATATTTGGCTGTGTTGGTGTATGGAGAAGGACATCCTGATATGGCAACCTTTGATGTAAGTAGAGTGATGTGGTGAAAGCAGAAACCCAAGATAGTAGATAAAGGGTTTTTGTGAAAAGTGGTATTGGGTGCCAGTTATACTTTGAAATCCTGATTGTCAATCTACAGTCAAACCTCCACTAATAACCACCTCTCCACGACGGACACCTCCCTACAACGGCCACCTCTCCATAGCGGCAACGGCCACTACGGCATGTCCCCAACTGCCAAAATGGTCACTTTTTAGCGACTGATGAAAAAGTCAAAGTGGTCATGAAAGTTGATCCGTAAGGCGCATTTGATGATTAATTGCAGTAATGTTTGTGTTCCATTTATACTGCCACAGTAAGCAAGATTCAATTGTCTACGATTCTTGATCGTTTTGTCATGTTGACATTTTGATTTAAATTATTAATCAAGTTTTTTTTGTGTATTTTATCTCTCTCTAACATAATGGGGTACAGTAAGCATGAACTTGGCGCAATAAACATGTCGTACTCCCTAAAAAAAATTCATATTACACCCCCTATCTCCCCATAACGGCTACCTCCTCACAACGGCCACTTACTTCTGTCCCCAAGGTGGCTGTTGTGGAGAGGTTCGACTGTACTATCAAAATGGGACATAACATAATACATACAACACTTAGGGCCTGTTTACAAGGAGAGAGGGTTACCCTTGTACGAGGGTTACCATAGCAAGCGAGTTAAAGTTAGCTCTGGTTTATGAGCAAATTTCACAGATAGGGTTACCCTATCACCTGAGTCATCTTTTCCAGCTTTACTGGGGTGTTTCGTCATATGTGGCATTCTTTGTAACGTCCAAGATTTGAGATAAAACTTGACGTTCTCTATGGAAAACACGTTAAATTCACGAAAAAAGCAGGAAAATATCATCATAGTATGCAGAAAATACCTTACAGCTCGGAAATTGGATAATTTAGTTCAAATTGTCAAGATTACTGGTCACGTATGATAGAGGAAGGTTACCAGGTAAGGTAATCCCTTTGCTACCCTAGCACTCAGGTAGGGTTACCCTAACACTACTAGGGTGACCCTACCTGCCTTCTAAACACGTCATGTAAAAAAAAACAACAACAAAAGTAATGTGCAAGTGCTAGGGTAACCCTCTTGCTAGGGTAACTCTAGCACCAAGGTTACCCTCCCTCCTTGTAAAAAGGGTCTTAAAGAAAAATGGAAATAGTTGAAGGGTGCAGTACAGTATCCTCTTGTACTGCCCTCAATGAGAACAGACACTGTGGCAAATTTTCTTTGTGTTAATGCTGCTTTAATTAATAATTGTTGCTTAATTATCAGAGCAATATCGGCCTTATACTGCATGGGCAGAGAGAGTTCAAGATCTCTGAAAAGTTCTTAGAAAAAGCACTGGATGTGCAGCTGAAGTAAGTGAATCTTTAAGACAAACTGCAACACTCTCCATCTTGAATAATTTACTAGTTTGAATGAAAGTGCAGTATAGTGCGTTTTCACTCAGGTGGCCAGCATCCATGCTAATTTATTGGAAGAAAAGAAAGTTTTTACATAAGAAAAGAGTTCAACTCCCACAGGATTGGTTTGGGACACCAACATGGCCACCATTTCATTATTTTGGGTAACACCAATATGACCACCAAGATGTCATGTAAAAACGCTCTGTTGCTCCTGATGTACTTAGTTTTCCATATTTTCTAGGTACCATGGCCCAGAGAGTGTCCATACAGCCATGAGGTATTTTTTGTTTGTATTTCCTCTTCTGTACTTAAAAAGATATAGCTCTGTTGAAGTTGGAGCAGATGTCCATTATTTCTTTTCCATATAGTTGTTATCAGGGTAGTCAGTCTCATATATTTGGAGGGCATATTGTGTAGCAATGTTAGGTCATCAAAACAGATTATCCTCATGCTTTTTAACTCCTCTGCCCTGTTTTATTCTAATAAAAATGATAGTGATGATGATGATGATAACGATAGTAAACTCAATTGAAACTTTATTTCTGTTTTTGAATGTACGGTTGTAAATCTCACTACACAGGGTGCAAAGAAAGTCAGTTTTACAGCCTGCCATTCGGGCAAGCTGTAGCCAGCATGTTCTAGCCCACAAGTCATTTCAACTAGTCCCAAAACCATTTTTGATTAGCAGGATTGATTACGATCCTTCTGTAATAATTATTTGAGTTTCCCCAAAAAACAGCACTTGCCCGTCGGGCAAGTTAAGAACAAAAATCACTAGCCCGATAGCAAAATCCACTAGCCTCAAGCTATCAGACGCTACTTTCTTTGCACGCTGCTACCTATAGGCAGTTTACAATTGGCTGCTTGAGATTGAATAATTCTATTCAAAAAAAATTAAATTAAAAAAAAAAAAAAGCGAAACAGAAAATAAAACAAAACAAAAAAATAAAAATAAAGGTAAAATATAAAACCAAAAAAAGTCCAAGTTGCATCAAGTCTGGGTTATCCCAATTCGTATTTCTGCAGCAAAAGGTGAAATACGTATGTTGATCTCATGGCTATATTAATCATTCTGTAATAATAATAATAATAATAATAATAAATATAGCTATCAAGTAAAATTTACAAGTAAATCTTCATTGATTGGTTATCATTTGGTATTATAATCTTCCTTGTTATTTTTGTTTTAGCTTCCATCTTGTTGCAAGAGCTAAGGCCTGTGTGAATGACTATCGGGCTGCACTCAATGCAGAGAAGACTGCCTTTAGCATTTACAGCAGCAAGGTAAAAAAAAAACAACATGAGCTCAATATCATAATATATTTTGCTTTGTCAGAATTTGACAAGCATGTTCATTTTATCTGTATTAATTTCCAGCCTCATGAAAATGATTGTTTATGACTGAGAATCTGCAAATTGCTATGTAACATAAGGAGAGTGCAAGTCAAACTTTCTTTGATGTGATTGTTTTCAACACTTGACACACTCGACAGAACAAATGCAGATCCGGAATAGTTGACAGATTTGTGCCAACACTCCTTGTTTATATGGCTTTCTCCCAGATATGGCACCAATATCTTGGTTTCCCATATGGGTCATTAAATCTCCCAGTTGAATCAATAGACTTTTAAGGGTTTCTGTTTCTTAGTTTGGAATGTACGTAGCCCATTTTCTCCAAAAAATTTGAAAAAAAAAAAGATTCATGATACTGATATTGTCATTTTTGCAAGTATTGTCTCACTGACTGGCCCTTACATTATTACACTACAATGCCTTTATCAAGGCTGGGGGGAAGAGGGGGGATGTCACCTGGCTTTTATGAGCAGGACCGCAGGCAGCCTTCATGTAAAACAAAAGGAATGTAGAACCAAATCCCTGCCTTATAATTTCATAAACCTGGCAACTCGAAATCTTAGTAAAGCCGTACATTAATCAATAATTATTTACATTATTCTGTCTTAAGTTTGGCGAGGCAGACAGTCGCACAAAGGAAAGCTCAGAATATCTCAAACACTGCACCCAGCAAGCTGTTCTCATACAGAAAAAGGTATGTATTGTCTCATCTGGTACCGCACATCCATTATAATGGTGAGATTGCAAGCTTGTGGTGTTTTGTTAACGGTTTGAACCCAGGAGTCATTCTGTAAGTAGGTTAGGCATTATCATCCTGGTGAAGGTAGTCCTGAATAGGACTGTTGTTGACAGTGACTGACGTTTCGACAACCTGTGCGGTAGTCAGTGGTATTAAGACGGAATCCATCAGGAAATTGAGTAATTTCAATTATCAGTGGACAAAGACCTTGTACCAGAATAATTTGAACAATATCGCATTCTTTTTTACATTTTTCAAGGACTGTAGAATGTAATTAGTTATCTGTAATAACACCAATACTATTTCTCATGGAGGCCCGAGAAAATAAATGTCAAATTTCACAAGAAATGTGAAAACACAGGTATTCTGAAAATTTCATGTGTAAGGTGTCATTTTGTGAAATGACCTGATTGGTCAATTAGTCGCGATGTTATTGGTCGTCTGTCAGTTAAGCCATGATGTTATTTCAGGCTATGAAGACTTCGCCTGTTCCAGGCGTTCAGGTAGTGGGGAGCGGTGCGAAGTAAAAAGGAGTGCGAAAAAAATAAAAGCGTGGGGTCCCCCTCTACTTTTTATCACTTTCTTTACTTCGCACCGCTCTCCACTATCTGAACGCTTGGAACAGGCTAATGACGACTTGAAATGTCATTGGTGCATTTTGATTTGTCCATATTGATTGTCACATTTTAAGATGATCTTTTTTCATGTTTCTAGCTGAATGAAATTGCTGGAAAAGGAATATCCAAAGATGCAGATAATAAGAAAACATCAGGGGTGAGTTATATATTGAGTTTCATTTTTGCTGTTGGGCCAAAAAATATTACATTGTCAAAAGAAAAATACTCTTCTCGTGGTAATCTGTTACTTGTGATTTTTTTCACATCTTAAGCAAAAAAAAAAAAACACAAAAGGCTAATAACTTTCTGTAAAGAGAGAAACAATGCATATCAAGGAAAAATTAGCAAGAATAGATAAAGCACAAGAAATTCACAGCAAGTCAATTTTTAGAATCATATCTTAAAAAGTAGTGATGGATATGGCAACAAAGACTGTAACGATTTGTATTGGAAGACCAGTTCTTGGCACCCCAGTATCTCAGTGGTTTTCCATACAACTCCCTATACATTTTGCAATTTTCAAACCATCATTAAATCTCTCCTTTATTCTTTGAAGGCCTCAACTTTTCTGATGTGTTAAAGGTTGAGATCTTTCAAACCAGACCAGAAAGAACAAAATTCAGTCAAGGACACCAGAGAAAATGGCAAAAAACCATGTAATATTGACCTGAAATTATATTTTGCTAAAACTTTCCATACCAAAATGAAGTCTACTAAATGCCCAGCAAAAAAAACTGAAATGCCCAGCAAAGGAAAAAAAAGAGAGGCAAGAAAAGCGAAAAAAAGAGGGGAGGAAAGAAAGCGAAAAGTAAAAGTCAAGACTGCTGTGTCACTTTTAAACCCAAAAACTTTGCTTTCTGCGCATGTCCAAACTTCACAAGCTAATATTTTGCATCTGGATCGGAAGGCCGCGAAGTGTACGACCTGTAAAAGGCTTTATGGTACGTTTTCGCTCTTTATAGCACAACAGTGACCAGAAAACAGCTCGACTAGGTTCAAGACGCGTTCTTTGGCAAAATTTCTAGGGGCGAATGGGTTAATGTAAACTATTCAAAACTTTATAATTTTCAGAAATTGAAAACATGCAGCGTGTTTCATCTAGAAAAGACTTCAATTTTCCGGCCAGTTCTACTAAGATGGTAAGATTGTGCAGAAATGGAAAGGCCTAATTACCACCTGGTTAAAATTGCTGTTACTAATCTCTTTTAAACACCGAAAGGTGCATAATCTTAGGAGAGCTAGGAGAACATAAATTCACTCTGCCCAAGTTAGCGGACAAAGTTGTTTTTGATTATTAAAACTGACGACGTCTCAAGCGGTAGAAGCGACGTGGATCGGCATGGCGGCTCAGGGGCGAATGGGTTAAGTTATACTAAGATAAATGTTAATTGTCACATGACCAAGATTCCTCTTGGTGAGTGACTGCAATGCTTATCAGTTTAATCCAATTTCTTAAGGTTTCCACAGTGAGGCCTGATGAGGAGAACATATCTCAGCTGATGGGTTACATAAGTGGTCTTCAAGGGGTACTTCCCTCAAGTGCTTCACCTGTCAAGTAAGCCGTTGAAGGTTTTAACTGTTAAGCTAGTCCAAGAGTATGGGGAAAGCAAGTAAAGCGGTGGTTAGAGCACTCACCTTCTGCTAATGTGGCCTGGGTTCAAGGCCCCACACTGGCACCTTATGTGGGTTGAGTTTGATCTCTCCCTCGCTCTGATAGCTTTTTCTGCGGGTGCAGATGTACTCCGCCTGGGTTTCCCCTTTCCTAAAAAACCAACAAGTGCCATGGGGCTTGTCAAACCTCGTCGTAATGGGTAGTAACATGGATTACTGGCAGAGTTTTAGGATCAAGATCTCACGCCGTGATGCGTACACGAGAAATCATTATAGTTGGAGGCGCCGGACAAATTTAATGTGTACGATAATTTATCTTTGTTGTCGACAATGAGTGCTTTAAAGTGCTATAGCTCTAAGCAATGACATTTTTGGAAATATATTGTGCCTGGTTGGTGGGCCCCTGTTTTAGCAGTTATTTATCTTAAAAATTTGACCTGCCAGAAACGATACGCGACCGAGCTAAAATGAATTTGGTCGGTCATCGTGTCTGGAGACTCTCCAGATATTATTTCGAGCCCAGCTTTGGTGTGGCACTTGTTTTAGGGCAGCACCGATCCTCATGGGGCATTGCTGACTTAAATATTTAGTAGACACTTTTGAAGAGTGGGTTTTTTTTTAAACTAATCCAATTATTCTATTGTTTAATAATATATCTTTGCATGTGTTGTAGGGATACTTCAATACATGTTAAAACAAGTTCAAAACCTACAAATGAAGAAGCACAAGCCTTGCATCATGGCAAACAAGATGAAATTTTGGATGAGATGGATTAACTAATAGTCTGTCATTCTTCAATTTTATCTGGTGCTGTTATTGCAAGAACAACAGATATTTCACAGCTTACAAGAGATACTGTTGTGGAAGGGGCAAAAAAAGCAGATATTCCATTCATTGAGAGTGGAAGGGAATCAAGATTGACTACACGTGTGGTGAATTTGTTGTGCCAGTGTACAACAGTAAAGTCTACAATGGTCTCCACAAGATTCTGTTAAAAATATTTTGCATTTCAAAACAAAAATTAATAATTATGGACCTTATTTAATGAGTGAATGGCTCCAATTGGATATTGTTGGAATGTTTTGCATTCTTATTGGAAAAAAAGCGTGGATTGAACCCTTAAAGAGATTGTTCGTTGTCGTCACTGTACTTTTGCAGGAAATGCTTAAATTTGTGAAGTGGGTATTCTGCACTCTAGTCACTTATAAGGTCATATTATTTATGGCACTGATTTTTTGCTAATCTTTGAGGCGTTAAAATTAAATTAGAATTAATGGCCTCTTTGGATGTGTTTTTACTAAAAATATGTAGGTTTCATTTTTATTGTCATTGCACACATTCGTCCTTTTCTCAGCTTTCATTTCGGACATTTACACTTATCTAAGTCTCATGTAGGTTCTCGTAGGACTTCTCTTCAGTAGGATAGGCAAATTGTTATTTATTAAAATTGAATTTGAATTGGCGCAAGTTCCGTTTGTAAACTGATCTAGGAGTAACACGAGTTCAGTTCAGAAATTGACAGAGCCTGGGTACTGCAATATAGAACATTTAAATTCCCTTCGCAGGAAAATTGACATCGGACAAGTCTGACGTCTTTAACATTACTTCTACAAATTCTTGACTGCTTTGATGCTGGCATATTTCGCTGCAAGCTGTTTTTGAGGCTGTAATTTAAACCTTTTTTTAATATAGCCTCTTTGGCTAGTGCAGAATGGGAGGGGGAGGGGGAGGGGGGATTTTCACCCCACCTTCTTTCCCCCCTTCTCCCCCACCCCTTTTTGTTCCCTGTTATTCAGGCTACAAAATACACCATTCATCAAACCACAGTTTTATAGTTTTAATCATGGAAGAAGGTACTCATATAAGTTGTCAGGAAAATTTGTGGAACGCATGTTAAAGCTTTTATACTTACCTTTGTCTTTATAAACTTTATCAATAAATTCAACAAAAAAACAAAACAAGTTGTTTATTAAATAGGAAGTCAGGATTCATTATTTTTTTTGGTTGAAATGTAATATCCTATGACTTCCGACTTGAAATTGACGGCGAAAACGTTTGTGATTTTTTAAAATTGATTTATTATAATATCATTGCAGTTGACAAAATTCCTCATTTTTTTAATTAAGTTGTGGATGAAAGGGAAATAAATTTAAGACTACTGGTGTTAACGAGTTATCATTTGATATGGGGGGACTAGCCTGTTTGGCAGGCACTTGAAAGCAGAGGCAAAGGGAATTTGTATACGAGGATTCTCTTTTCCTTCTCATCCCATTTGAGGAGGCAAGGACATGCTGCCTTTCTTTAACCCTATAATCCCCGATATCCACTTACAAATTCTCCAAACTGATCTCTATACATTTCCTTACTGAATTAGTTGGGAGAATTTGAAAAACGATCGGAGCATTTTTCCTTTGGTGATCATTTTATCAATTCTCATAACCTATTCTCTTGAAAGTGTAATGATATTGTTCGGAGAAAATTGATGTTTATCACTCTTGGGTTAATAGCCCTTTCTTAGAGCCTGTTTACATGGAGGTGGGGGACCCCAGGTAAGTGAGGTAACCCGCTTTGGTGGGGTAAACGGCCTGTCTTTATAATCTCTTATATGGTCACCTCACCTATCATGTAAATGTGATCAAATTAAAATGAGAGATTATGTGGACAGGTACCCTGGGTGCCAGAGGCTTTTCATGCGCGGTTTCCGGTTTCGGTTAAGTCTTACAAAGTGACCCACGCCCAAATTATCTCCGTAATAGTTTTCGCTATGGTGGTGCTGTTCTGTGGAATAGTCTTCCTGAAACTTAAAGGCAAGCGGAATCCCTACGGCAGGAAAAGGGACACCCAATGACAGTTTTCTGTAAAATATCTGTCCGGAGAAGCAAAAACTGACTAGAATTTTCTATAGCTTGAGGAAGGCTAAAAATTTCTAGATCAGTAGATGACCGTTCCATTCATGTACAATTTTCGAAGCTTATCTGTTAAATTCCCTACGATTTTCTAAAGTTTAATTTTTCCCATATGACTCCCCAGGTTAGAATCTAAAATTTCCGAGAAAATAATACTGGGGCCCTTTTAATTTCGAAAAGACTCAAGTTGCCCTAGGATGGCCGAACAGACACGAATTCTATAGCGCCGCTTTAGAATGTATTTCTAGAGATCTAAAAGTACTGTACATTACCGCAAATAATCCCCAACCGCAAATGATCCCGAGACCGCAAATGAGGCTGCGTATAAAAGTGGGACGGGGACATCGGGACGCGTGTGTGGGGTCTTGGGACGTGGGGACGCGAGACGAGGGACTTGAGGACATCAGGTATGGGACGCGGGCACGTGGGGGACGGGGATGCGGGGACGTCAAATACAGGGACGCAGGGGACGTGGGATGTGAATGATTATTGCAAAAGTCGCAGGTAAATGCGATATCAGTCACTTTCCTCGTGAATATGTTTTAGTGAAGGCAACCCACTCTGCCCTCCTTAAGGGTTCCTCCATGCCTGTTTACGAAGCGAAGACTCGGCGAAGACCCCCTGCATTGAAGAAAGTGAAACCGTTGTCCTGGTCTTCTTGCTGATGGAATATTGGAGCCTAAAGCAGGGTAGGGTGGGTTGTGGTCGCCAAAAATTATCATTCGATTCCAAATAAATACCATCCTCGGAGACCCAGGGGCAGTTAGTCGGGTCGATAAAATGTTCGTGGTGAAAGTTTACTGTAAGATCGAGACGAGCCCCTGGGCACTTACTCTCACCGAACCAGTTCCAGAAGCGTTTGAATTGCCTGCTTCTGATTGGCCAGAAAAAAATTTTTCTGGCCAATCAGCGAAGAGAAGCTTCCGGGTGACTCTCGTGTTTTCTTACACGACGTAGTTTTCCTCATCGATCGCCATAGTTGCGTAGCGCGTTCAACGGGGAAAGTTTCTCGAGGAAAGTTTCAGAACAAAATGTTAACAACCCGCAAAAATTACAACCTTTAGCACGGCTACAAGAAACAAACACTCTCCGATGAATTTTTAGGGCGGATCTTTCCAAGGTATCGTAAATTTTTCTTGATGATACGATACGCGATGCATGACTTCCACTTTATTCCACACCTTAATTTGCTCACATTGTCTAGTATACAACGCCAAGCTTACATTTTAGATGTCCATGTTCGTTGCACGACTTCTGAAACTTTCTGCAGCGTGAAAATTTCCGTTGCACGGGCCACGCAACTACGTCGATTGATCGTGGGAATGGCTGGCTTGCTGCAGCGCACGAACCCTACGTACCAGTACGTATTTTAATTACAGCCGTTGTGTTTAGTTCGAAATCTCGGTCCGATTATGTGCTGAATCCTGACTTGTTACGTGAGGTCCATTTTTGCAGGCTGTGAGCGTTTGTTTTATGGATAAGCGAAGAAAAAAAAAATAAAGTTGAGTTTCCGAAAATGTTTGAAAGTGGTTGGTGTGAATGTTTTGGAGGGCGATAACCGCGCAGTGTGTGACACTTGTAGGTATAGAGTTGAGAAATCGTGGAAGGGTGGGATGTCTATAGAGACATTTTTGTACTCACTAAAACTTTACAAGAAGTGAACGCTCTTAAGGAAATTCCAGGGAGAAGAGACCAAGGAATAGGGACACTTTCCAAAGATCCAACTTCAGCTCTTGATTTCAAGGAACTGGGTCTCTGGCTTACTAAACCGCATAAGAGAACCTGGGTTAATCTTCACTGTGATTAGCATTATGGCTAATATAGTAGAAATGAATTTTTATTACAAGATATCTTTTAACAAATACATGTATAAAAGTAATTTCACATGATATGTGATCTTTTGCCAAACTATTTATCTATGATTGGCTTGATGTTACCCCTTACTGACCCCCTCAAACACATCCACAGTGCCATTGCTTTAACTCCCTTGCAATTGATGGTACAAGATTGGACTTATTTTGAAAGAATAATGCTGCAATATTAACAATTTTCCTTTGGTGCATTTGTTTGATATTTCATAACTTCCTATCATCATTCTCTTCATCTGACAATGTTCTTCATTGATAATTATTTTTAAATCTTTAAACACCCTCTTTAGAAAGGTAAAAATCTTCATTGCATGGTCACCATTCCACACAGTGTCTCTAAAATACTTTCCCCAGAACATAATTTATTACAATTACCAATAATATTGTTTCCTGTAGAAGACAATCAGAGAATACAAATTCTAGAATACAAGCACTGAAGATTTGATTCTTGAAATTCCTGTCTCAGATCATCTTGATTTTCTTCAAGCAGACTAACAGTCTTTGGCACTGATGTTGCAAAATTAGTGGCTTGGAATGATTCTGCTGTTTTCATTACTGTCATCAAAAAAGGAAGGATTTTTTTCTCTTCTGTAGGTTGTACACCTAATAAAATCTAAAAGAAGAAAGACTTTTAGAATTATCGAAAACAGCAAGTGACAATTTCAGCACAGTTCCCTTTTTTCCAGAGAGTGTTGGAAAACAGCTTTTGTATGTTATGTGTAGGTATACCATATTTACTTCTGTATAATGTACACCCGAATACAATGAGCACCCCATTTTTCTAGACAGTTTTCAAATAATATACTTAAGTATACTTGTTGGCCACCTAGTAAAACAAACCCTTTGGGACAGAAAGAATCACCAACAAATACCCCAGTGTAAACGTTTATTAACAAATTAAAATAAAATAAAATATTACAGCTCCCTAGTATTTACATAACTCAAGCAGTATTATAAGAAGACATGTGAACTCCCATACTGATAAATTAAAAAAAAATCTCAACAGCTTAAAAATAAAATTAATGTAATGGCATCTGTAGTTCTGTATTATGGGATGTTTTTCCATTTATAATAGGTAAATATTCAATTGCACTATTATCTTAAGTAGTCACAAGGCTTACTTTATCAGCTTTCAATTGTCAATAAGTGGTGACAAAAAACATGATAATTCTAGACTTGTGAAGTGTCTGTCAGCTTTTAGACATAAGATTACTGAGCATCCTTGAATAAAAGCCAGATCTACTGTTAAGTATAATGAGGGTCCTGAAGGGGGGATATCAATTCCATTGAAACTGTTTAACCCTCAATTCCCATTTTTTACATTTTTTCCCATTCTCAGTGATAGAATCCCCCTGCCAGTGACTTAAATCCCATTTTCCCAGAGCAACAACATCCCATTTTACCCCTTCAGAACTCCCCACAATGAGTTCAGTGTAGCACCCTTACTAGTGAACAAATCAGCATACTTACCAATGAACAGCTGTATGTACCTGCCACAGGATTCGTCTGGTAAAACTCCTTAGAGAACATTGCCCTGAATTTCTTGTCCCAGGTTAATGATTCCAGGCTTCCGTACAACAAAGAAAACACTCCCTATCCATTCAATGTTTCTGGATCTTTCGTTTTGCTTTCCCCTAAGTAAGCGGCCTGAATTCCTAGTGACCTCGAGTACTTTACCTGTTCCTCAACAACTGACATGAGAAGTGAAATCACTGTGACCAATGGATTACTAGGGAATTCACAACCTTTAGCATCTAAAGATTTTTAAACCCCGTAGCTTATAGGGAACATTTGGAAGGTTAGACTCCTCTATCAATTGCCCAAAAACATCTCTTATTTCCACAATCTTCTCAATAATAAATCTTTGCTTCGCTTTGAACTGTACCACAGGAAACAAAGACAAGCCTTCTCCAAGCGCTTGCTGGAGGTCTCCCTCGAATCTTAAGTTAACACTACTATCAACTTCGGCAGAATTCGTACGGTTAACTGCTGTAAGCGTTTAAGCTTAAAAGTTTCGAAAGGAGTTTGGAGCGAAAGCAAGAAGAAGGCACTGAAACTAGCCGGCATTTCCCACGATCAATCGACGTAGTTACGTGGCCCGTGCAACGGAAATTTTCACGCTGCAGAAAGTTTCAGAAGTCGTGCAACGAACATGGACATCTAAAATGTAAGCTTGGCGTTGTATACTAGACAATGTGAGCAAATTAAGGTGTGGAATAAAGTGGAAGTCATGCATCGCGTATCGTATCATCAAGAAAAATTTACGATACCTTGGAAAGATCCGCCCTAAAAATTCATCGGAGAGTGTTTGTTTCTTGTAGCCGTGCTAAAGGTTGTAATTTTTGCGGGTTGTTAACATTTTGTTCTGAAACTTTCCTCGAGAAACTTTCCCTGTTGAACGCGCTACGCAACTATGGCGATCGATGAGGAAAACTACGTCGTGTAAGAAAACACGAGAGTCACCCGGAAGCTTCTCTTCGCTGATTGGCCAGAAAAATTTTTTTCTGGCCAATCAGAAGCAGGCAATTCAAACGCTTCTGGAACTGGTTCGGTAAGAGTAAGTGCCCAGGGGCTCGTCTCGATCTTACAGTAAACTTTCACCACGAACATTTTATCGACCCGACTAACTACCCCTGGGTCTCCGAGGATGAATAAATACTGAATTAACTTATTAAGTGGCATAAGCGAGCTTCGAACCCCGAAGTGCTAACTCCGAAATCCATCGCCTGTACCACTAAACTACGAGGGATTCAACTATTGTAGCAATATTTATATTGTTCTACATATTTTTAGTGGCAAACCTAACAGTAAATGCTTGCTAACAGTACTTAAAGGTTGATTTCCACTGACGCGTTTTTGGCTGTGCACGTTAACGCAAGTAAATTGTAATCACGTAAATAAGACAGAGGCGAGATATAAATTGTTGAGATAAAACGTGAAGTTGAGCGAGTTTCTACTTTTACGCTTACGTGCGACCTTCCATACATTGCCTCTATTTTATTTGCGAACGTAAATTTTACGCACGTACGCATTGAAAAATTACGCGACAGTGGAAATCAACCCTAACCCCAATCACGAGAAAGAAATGTTTTGTGTAAACATCATAAGGTGTCCAGTGTGGTTTTGGAAGATGGAATCTAATGTTGACCATAAATAAAACATTTTTACGAAGAAAGAGATATCGCATTTACCTGCGACTTTTGCAATAATCATTCACATCCCTGCGTCCCCGTCCCACACGTCCCCGCATCCCCACGTCCCAAGTCCCCACACACGCGTCCCGATGTTCCCGTCCCACTTTTATACAGAGCCCGCAAATGATCCCCAAAATTGACCGCAGGTGTAGGTGTTTAAAAATAGGACTTAAACTTTAATAATAATGTCATGCAAACTTTATTCTAGTTCCTGCCTGGGCATAAAAAGAGATTTTCAGAATCATAATCTGTGCAAAAGTTCCAAAGGTAATAAATATAAATCAAGTCTATTTTTTTCTTTGCATTAAAGCAAATGAGCATTTAATATTGGTTGTCAACAGCATTCACAGAAAAACCAAACAAGCTTTGCTAACGAGCCAGTTATGTTTACAGTTTTATGTCAACCCAAGTTTTCCCATCCCCTATTAAACAACTCTCTTGATATTTACACAATTAAACTGAATTCTGCTTCTCTCCAGTATAACTTCATCTCAATCTGTTAAATAAAGAAATCTCTTACTATCACACTCTGAATGACTTTCGAGTTTAGTGTAGAAATTCTCCCCAACCCTGTTTTAATGCATAGTGTATAATGCACAAGTACCAATGTACTTTCTTCTTGAAATCATATGAGTTATACTCTTAAGATCAGAGTGATTAACAATGGCAATAGGACTGAGTGCATTCTCGTCCCCAGAGCCCATCGTTTCTTGGTCACGTGCACTGGTTCGTTACAAATTAAGCCGAGTGGCTCTGGGGATGAGAATGGACTGAGTGGAGTCCATATTAATTAGTTCAATTTGGACTGTAATCATACGAGTGATTAACAAAATCGGATGAACACATGGCGGAAGGTCAAATTTACTTTATCACGAGTATGATTACAGACCGAATTGGATGACACAAAGTTCTATTACCAATTAAAGCAAAATTTGTGATTTTTCAGGCTTTTTAAAACTCAACAAACTATATATTCTAAGAATTTTTTTGCTGGCGGTGAAATTAAATTACTTAAGTATGACACGTACTGTCCTATTACAACGTCTTATTAGTGCTGAAATCAGGACAGTTGATAACCAATCAGATTTGAGAATTTTGTTACTGTTATGATTAAATGAACTGCTGCTATATCTACCAAGCCTTACCACAGACCTGCAATGGTAACTTATTCCTAGTAACTAATTTCCCAAGTACATAAACAAGTGAAACTTGCATTAAATGGACACTATAGCTTAAATGGAATGGACATTAAATGAAATCCTTACTAAAAAGGTCTAGTCAATAGAGACGTTACAGAACATGCGGTTACAAGAAGAGGACATTGTTTTTAATTGAAACTTTCTGAGGCTTGTGTGTGGGAAATAAATGACATCTGCTAATTAATTATGGTCCACATTTGGTGATACAAACAAAATGTAAACATTTTCGTTAAAGGTTATACATGTATTAACAAATTTTGTCAATACAAAAAGACAAACACTCATACTTTAAAACTTCCCAGGAAACTCCTGTTGTGTTTCATTTAAAATTATCCTTGGCAAATTTTTTTCCATCATCCATAACATAACAGAATGTTATAAATCAAGGATATCACTACACCTCAACAGAGAATAGTGAACTTATGCAATAGTGCAGCAGAGGAAAATACTGTAAACTTTGTGGGACATGCGTGACCATAATTTTGTTTGAAGAAAAATCTCAGCCAAAAATCACCTCCCTTTAAACTGACCTTTTGATAAAATACTAGACTTCAAAATCGTTTGAGACTGTGGTGACAGACACTCAAATGGCCAAAGCGCGTAAGACTCACATGCCCAAAAAAACTATCCGCTTTCAGCCTTGCTCCAGCTGACCTTTTGTTTGCCTGTTCCCATGTACTTGAATAAGCAAAAATATGAATTGTTTTGCAGTCTAATAAAGAACCAAAAAATAGTAGTATTAAATCAATTGAAGATCAAGAGAAAAAGTAAGTCTTGACATGATATTGTCACACACAAATAAAAAGTGTTCTAGAAAAACTCCCTGCACTTATAGCTACCGGTACTCATAGTGCTGTCATCTATTTACAATTTACCACTTCATTGATGATGTTTTGATAAAATTACAAAGCCTTTAATCACATTGTCACTAAATTCAAGTAAACTGACAATAGTTATTACTATACTTGATTATTTTGATCTACACCCTCAATATGACTATTTTATCAAAATACAACTATATATAAAATACATGATTATAATGACTGAAACCAGGAGTCACATAAACAAAGCAAGTAAGTGAAATATGCCTGGATAATCATGCATTCCGGCAAAGTTGTCAAAACTACAGTCACTGAAAAAATGACAGTCCTATTCAGGACTACATTCACCCAGACAACAACATTCCATCTTACTTATAAAGCACATTATTGCTATGTACATTCATTGACTGTGTTATCCACTAAAATGTTGGCATTGACTTTGCCAATGTTGTGTTGTGATCTGCAATTATGCAGAACATCCTTCTCCAGGAACACTTTGGAAGTATTCAAAAAGTTTTCAAACAGAAAAAAAAGTAAGTTTACTATTAAGATAACAGACTGACTAGTATATAAGAACAGAAGTAAGTATCAATTTAACGCAAGTAACATTTGTAAGTATGTACAAAAATCATGCTTAGAAAAACTTTCTTTTGCTTAAATAAATAATAATTTAAGCTTACTAGTCTACAAATCCCAGGAGAGCACATTCCCCTTATAACAACTCATTGGAAACAAAATAATTTTTAACCAGTTACAGTACATCAACATTACTCACAGTGATACCTCTTTCTAAGTTCTACTGTACATGTACTGCCATTAATATTTTGAGTTAATATTCTACAGTTGTTTATTAAATAATATTATTATAACAACTTGAAATGTGTATCCTAATGAACAGGAGGGACAGGAGGTTGTGGGCCTGGTCCTCTCTGAAAATTAAATAAAAGCAGCTCCATTTACATGTATTATCTGTAGAATGATAAAATAATGCTGGGTTTCATAGCCTGAGAAACAGTAATTTAACACTTTGTGATGCCAGCACTGGCAATGAAATGACATTAAATTTGAGGAATGAGTGTACAAATTCCATACAGATGACGGACCCAGATCTGCGTAGTATTTTTGATTGGTTGCACTGTGGGCAAAATGCACGGCAACTTTTAATTTCTCTTGGATTTTAACATTTTCTGACCTTTTTAATACAAAAAAAAAACTGTATTTGACCTTCCACTTTTTGTGAACAAATATTTTATTATTTTTATCAATTTTCCCCAGCAAGACCACACTGAAAACTAAATTTTTTGTGATCTGGGCTCTCTGTTGAGATAATTTATTTTTGTACTATTTATAGTTTTGTGTAGCAAAATTTTGAGTCAACATTAAATGTTGTATTTATTAATGTGTACTTAATGATAATTAAACAAATTCTCAAAGCAACAGTGGACCGTATACCACATGTGATACAATAAACAGGGGTTACAGGCAGTATCTGTTAATCATTGGAGCAAATAGGGCTAAAAACTAAAATACATGAACAAATCATGTAAAAGCTACGATGACCAGTTTTATAGGGGACCAAAAGGGTGTACTTACATCACTGCGACTTGGCTTCTCTGCACCTTGCCTCATACTTTGAGGTCTGTTGAGAAACATGTGTCATTATTTAGCAGACATGCCATGGGACTATTTAACCCTTTAAACCCTAAGATCAAAATTTGAATTCTCATTTGCTGCCCCTATTTATTTCATACAGAAGTAGTGGGGAGAAGTTGATAAAATGTCATGCAAATTTATCTTGTGTGATCATATTCTTATGACCACTCTGTTTTACAAGCATTGATTTTATAAGGAGAAATTTGATGCTGTTCACTCTTAAGGCTTAAAGGGTTAAGTAATATTACCATAAAGGACTACTGTACATATGTGGCACTGATCTATTATATGCATGTAGTTCTGGCTTCTCCTGTTGTGCAAGACCAGATCATCAGGACTACATTTCAGTAATCAGGGGTGTTTCCTGGTCTCCTCAATTCTGGCTACAGGAACAAAGTATTTGCATGCTTGACAAGAAAATAAAAACCATTGCTAATGGTTTAGAGGATCAAGCTCAAAATGTCAATTATATTTTATGGACATACATGTATTACTGCCCAATTTTAGTTACACCCTAATATTTCAAGGCTTGTATTGTAACACGACCACATTTACCTCAGAAGATAGAGAACAAAGGCAATCACAATCCACACCATCATAATATAAAATGTGGTATGACTGTCTCCTCCAGTGTTGTTGGTACCCTGTGGTCCTGGCACTAGAAGGTACACATATTATATTGCATTATTTTATCATTGAAATAAAAATCAAACAAAAAAAAATCAAATTGATCAAGATTAAAAATGCTCTTCCAGTGATCCATTTACATAAATTTTAAGAGGAACTACATAAATGCTAAATATAAATAAATTATATATAAATACCCAAGGACATTATCCTAGAGTAAAGTACACAAGAATTACCCTACATACACCTAACACAGTATATAACTAAAAAAAGTTCTACATTTATCTTCCTCACGGCAACCCCGGTTCAAGACAGAGTCAAGGTAGACTTGAAAGAGTTGACATTTATTTCATCTTTAAGTTCATTCTTAGGCCATTCCATATGACTGCCATAAAAGTATGACATAATAGTATTAATTAAGATCTTCAGATTCATAACACTATATTGAGCAACTTTATGACTCGGAGCTTCATTTCATGATGTTTATTACAAAAAGCAGGAAATTTTATTTGTAGGGTTCTCTGCACACAGAGTATATAACTTTGAAAGTCCTGAAATAGCTTTAGAAGTGCTAAGTTAATGGTCTTTGGGGAAACCTCAGACATTTTCAGCAAGGTTTCGCAGTGATTTTGTTAACTCTGCGTCCTGCATCCATGACACATGAAAGGTCCCAAAAATAATTCATGGCATGCACAGACTGTCAATCTGAAGATGTTTTTATAGAATATCCTGTTTGTGTGATTTCTGTGGCTGTGTTTGCAGCTCTTGTGTAACGAGGTATATTTCTTTTAGTCTTTGTCGCAATACAGAGTTTTGGAGTCTGTCTTCAGCTTAATTAACTGTCTGCATGGTTATCTAATTGCCCCAAAAAGTTCAGTTTAGGGAACTCATTGTTTTTTGAACTGGGACTCAATGGTTCTGGACGGGAACTCGTGATTTTTTGCACAAGGAGTCCCTGAGGACTCATCAAAACCATTGGTGAGTCCTGGGACTTCTGAAAATTTTGAGAAATGTACAAAAGTCGCTGGGATGTTTTCGGAAATTGAGTCATGACAAGACAAAAATCTAATAGCACATTTGACTTGGATGGAGCGATGAGCAACCTTTGCCTGGGATTAAAGTAGTAATATATATAATTTTACTTCATGCAGATGGATCTTTATAGAATCTATATAATTATTTCTAAAATGCCAAGGGCTCAGGAGTTTTTTAACATGTAAATGCGTTGGACTCTATCCCAGTCTCCCCCAAAACACAGGCGGGGTCTACTACTGTAATCAACACTTTTTTCTGAAGCCAGCATATTTAAGTAAATGCCACTAACTTATTGTCTATAGGAGATTTATACCGATTTGTGTTGAGAGCAAATTTAGCTCTGAGATTCAGAATAATAGTTACTTGCACGTAGATTTACATGTATATTATAATAATTAATATAATGGAAGAAACATTTACACAGAAAAACATAAAAAAGCTACACAGTATAACATATATGTGTTATACGTTAGTCAAAATAGAATTCAGGTTAAAATTTTTTACCTACTGTATTTATTCATCTATAAGCCGATCTCAGCTATAAGCCGAGACCCCAAACTTTGAACATGTAGACTCGGCAAAACGAGAACCAAAAATAAATCGAAAACACCCGGCTATAATTACTTTGTCTCCTAGCTCTAATTTACTCTTGATGTCAAATTAGGGCTTATGGAGATAAAGGAAATTGAGAATCGACCTACATGTAAGTGAAAAAACTTTAACTTGAATGTATAATTTTGACCTGTAACGTATGATACTAAATTTGTACATCTGAAAAAATAAAATATGACTACTGGGCAATACAAAGTGATGCAAAGCGAAAATTAACAGGATTCAAATTAGTTCGCAATAACATCAAGTTAAAGTGCATATTGTGTAAAAATATTTTGAGAAAACCAATTTTTTGTCCTAGCAACATAAATATCATTGAGGCAAAAAAGAGGAAGAAGAAAAAGAAAAACTTCCAGCCTAAGTTGCTGAAAGCAGGATTTTGCCTTCTTGCGTCAGAAGGAAATTTGAATTCAAATCTGAATGCTTGAAGAAAATTTTTGATAATTCGTTTTGGCAACATTAATTTGACATTTGCAGATGTTCTCATTAGTGATAATGGCTATAGTCAAACTGACCACGAAAATGCTTTGTGCTCTGTACGAACAAGAAAAACAGCAACCCTGATAAGAAATTTACCCTCAGCCAGAAATAACAGCCGTCAACAACTATGCCCATGTGTTCAAGTAATAAATAAAAGAGAATACATGACCATAAAAATATGCCTTACATGTATGATGAGGTGTTTTACTCTAACCTGATTTACTACATGTATATGTACTTTGCCTAGCTAAATTAACCAAAAATTGACTGATTTATAAATCAAGCACAGACTGCACAGGTTACAAGGGAAGGTAATAAATCGTACAGTAGATTTACAACTCTTCTCTTGTTTGTGTTGTAACACCTTCACATTACAGTCTTTGCAGTTCTTGTGATGGAACCTTACTCCGCTTTAATTTCCACAAATGAAGTCATCAAAGACCCTTGGGGATCGTGCTTTTGTATGTTTGCTACACCAAAGTTGTGGAACAGCCTACCACATGATATATTGACGACCATGAATCTATCAACTTTTAAAATGGAACTGAAAACATTTTTATTTTTCCAAGTTTTTTCATGACTAGGTTCTTACATGTAATTTTTACTTTAAATATACCTATTTTAGAATTATTTTTACTATTTGTAGAACTTCTGTGAAGCACAATCATGACTTGTACTAGGTTCTTAATTTTTCTTGTTTATTCTTTTTAGAACTTCTGAGAAAGTGCAAATATCGAGCATTTTTATGGGAAGTCCTATTTAATATTATTAAGATTCAGTCAACTTTCTTCAACTAGCTAGGACAAGAATTAATTTCTGGAAAGACGACTTTTCTTGTCCTAGTTGTAGTAAGGTGAATTAAACTTAAGCCAGTGTTACATAATCTTGCTCCCTCGAGAGTCATAATATTCTCGAGTCCTGGCAAAGCTATGTTATAAACTACCAACCCCTAACTGGAATTGAAGTTAACATATTGTCAAATTGTGAATTATTAATATCGGACTTGAAAACGCTAATGGACAAGGATTGGGTTACATAGGAACGAAAACCACGTTACTCGACAAGGAAAATAAACACAAGTCTTGGGCGAAATCACCTGCCGACCTTGCCGAAATTTTGCAGAAAGCCGTATTTTGAGAGAAGGTTTTTAAAACTAATAAGTTAGCTTAAATCATTTTTGTAGAAATGTCAGATTTTAACGTTAAATTAATATATGAGCTTACGGTGGTTGATTTACGTTTCCAAGTTTGTTTCAAAGTAAAAAGAAAATAAAGAAAGCACATTTCGAGGATTATGGTCGATAACAAAGCCTGCAAGCTAGAAAAACATTGATTGGGACTCGAGCAAACTACTTAACTAATAATTACTGTAAGCTTTAAGTTATAAGGTTAGTTTGCGTCAAATACTCGATTCAAAGTTGCAAAAGCCACCGACTGAAACAAAGCAGTAAAACTTACGTTCTTGTAAGCACTGGTTATCCGTGCAATAGCTTTGCGAATCCCTCAGCTGCAACGAAAAAGCGGAAAAATTCACTCTTAGTGACCAGAGGGTGGAACGACCATGCAAGGTAAGTGATGAACCGGTGGGAATTTTAGGCGTCATACATCAAATGTCTTGTATTTGTATATTAAATATATATACTGTTTATATTTACCAGAGAAATAAGCCTTCGCATTGCTCCTTCATGGCTACATATACACTCACAGGGATCAAACGAATCACCCCCACCTCCATCCATGTTCGACTTGAATCGCTCGCAGTCGCAAGAATTTCTAACCCTGTGTCTTCAACAAGAATATGGCTTTGAGATTGAGCGATACGGCGGTATAACACTTTTCCTCTAGCACGATTTATCACAAAATAGTGATCAGAATTGCCACAAAAACAAAATACCAACGTTCTTGCCCGATCAACACGAAAATATTAGGTAATATGTTTGAACGACCGGACCAAAACACAGAACGCCACGTACAGTTTCGGCAACAATCCCGGATGACGTCAATTATGGATGCATGAAAAGTCTCGTGCAAATTTCACAGATTGGCCAGCAGGCAGGTGAAGTTGTGAAGCGGCCCCATCTGCTGTGCCTCGATCACGAATTGAATCTTAGTTAATTTTCTCCTCATCAATAACAAAAAAATGAGAAAAACAAAAAAATCCAACTTGCGCATTAAAAAATGGAAAAAAAATATCTCAAGTGAAAATTTTGATCATGCGCGCACGAGCATTTTTATTTATGTATTCAGGCTCCTGCGTATGTTTTCAGCTGCTGTTTTCTTGTGGTATGTCAATAGCGCCCGACATGTACGTAGAGATATTACGATTTTAGATGAAAAAAGCTCAAACTATACTGTGAAGATTAAAATGTTATTCTGTGCTTGAGAAAAATCAAAACGGCTTGTTGTTGTTGTTTTTTTTTAAGAGGGTAGGGATGGTAGCAGGCCCCCGGGGGGAGTACTCCTGGGAATTCTTGGTGGGTGTGCCGCCCGGTTATAACCGATTTCAGACCAAAAAATGCCATTATCCACACCCGTTTTCAGACCAGACCTCTAAACTCCGTACCTGCTTTCAGACCTGGCCTTTAGGCAGAAATTATGTTATCATTACTTAGATTAGGGCGCAAACACAAAAATTATTCAAATCAAGAGCCGCGGCTCTTGTTCAAATCCATTTCGAATTCATATCATTTCTCTTTCTGTCTTACTCATTTGGAATTGACACGATAAAATTGTTCATACACGCCCGTAGTTCCCTCGAAAACCAACCCGATTCCAGTCCAAAATGGTCAAAGTGTATACCCGTTTTCAGACCAAAACGGCGCAAAAACCCTACCCGACGGAGCGGTACAAACCTAAAAGGCGTATATAAGGGAGCCCCCCCCCCCCACCCTCGGGTAACAGGCTCGATTTCCACCGCTACCTCGGCCCTC
The DNA here is from genome assembly GCA_964035705.1 of Porites rus. Taxonomy (NCBI): domain Eukaryota; kingdom Metazoa; phylum Cnidaria; class Anthozoa; order Scleractinia; family Poritidae; genus Porites; species Porites rus. Next base: position 4,593,618 of record OZ038002.1, read on the forward strand.
CACGAGAAAGAGGGGTTCGAGCTCACTTCCCCTACAGGCTGAAAAACTCTGTAATGTTGGTGGTCACGAGGGTTATTTGTTCCAGCAGGCACTTTATTGGCTCCCACAATGGCAATACAGTCAGGTCAAAGCACAGGGCACCCACACATGTAATGATGAAATTTTATTGCAAATGTACCCTAATTACCGTTTGCTTCATCTTTAGCGGTATATCGCTAAATATGTACATGGATCAAAGCTAAATTTGTATTATAAATAAACGTTGTGTTACCTTACCTTCGGTAAATTGTTGTCCTTTTGCCTGACGCCAAGTGGTATTTTGAGAGATTTTGAAGGATCTTGAGTTCGCTGTTTACTGTTCCTATCAAAGGTAAGGTAAAACAACGTTTATTTACGTTCAGCTTTGATCCATGCACATATTTAGCGATATACCGCTACAGATGAAGCAAACGGTAAATACAGCACATTTACCATAAAATTAGTATAGGTAATAGCATGATTCTGATGATTAGTAGTGATATTTGGCATAAATACCACGAGTGATATTTCAAAATTATTATACATAATTTCACTAGCCGTTAGGCGAGTGAAATTTGACACAATTTTGAAATATCACGAATGGTATTTATTCCAAATATCACGTACAGATCATGCTGTTATTTGTTTATACTACCCGCAAGGTTTTGTAATTTTCACATGTAGGTATTTCAAATTAAGCTGAAATACCACTGCTCTAAGCCAATCAAATTGCAGAAATTTCTCATATAGTTGTATAACATCGTTTACACAAACAGCCTTGTGTGGACTCCCTCTGGTCGGCTTCGCAGTCGTTTTTGACTAGGGTCGGAGGCTACACAGCACCTAAAAATCTCTAATTACATTGGTTCTCCATAACAGGACGTTCAACTGTATTAGGGATAAAGTCATTGTTATATTCGGGTCGGAGTCCCAGTCGTAATCAGACGTTCGCTTTTTAACTCGTGGATTACATAATTACAATTTACATGGATGCATAATTCTCGCGCGAGCAAAGCGTGTTTAAAATCTCGTCGCGCGCTAAGCGCGTGTACCGCGCATGCTACATGGTCTTAGCCAGCTGCAAACTCGAACGCCCCATGCATTTTCTATCGATCAACAGAGCGGATAAAACCTTGACTAGTACCCAGTCGTCTCCAAGTTGTCTTTACTCATTACTTAATTACTAGGGAAGCGCTTGGGTTATGCGTGCGGGGAAGATGGGAGGGCGTTTCCAATGTATGGCGGACGAAGTATTGGCGGATGTCAATGTAGACAGAAATCTTCAAAGTAGGCTTCTCCATCACGCGTACTTAAACGTAAATTGCCTTTCCCGCACATAGAATGCAAAGGATACGCCAGAAAATATTATTTTTAAGAGTCAGGTCTTTCGAAGCATTTCAGAATGTAGAGGCCCTCATCAGACACATCTTGACGACTCAGCAATTGAAACTCACACCCAGCAGTGAAAACAACGACGGGACTCAGCAGGAATATCTTTATCACCGCTGTTTGTGTTATTTTTCTTATCAGCCTCCTACCATTTCATCCACTCACTACTACTACTACTACTGACTCACTTCAGAAATAATTGTTTGACTTAATATTAGAGATGGCATGGATTACCTGTTATTAAGCAAATGCAACTGATGCATAAAGCGTGCAGTTATCCGCTACCACACCCATTTCCTTTTGACTTTAATCGCACATGTCGGAGGGTCAAGTGAGGTAAACACGAGGCCTGTGCAACATTGTCTACCCTTCTTTAATAACTACAATCCCATTTAAATCCCAGAAGATCCTTTCTAAAGCCAGAGCCGTTGGTTCAAATTTGCTTCAAGGAGATCAAGTACATCTCATCTTCTAATATTGCGGCAAGTGTTAAAACCCACCCCACCCCCCCTTTACACAGTTTAGTCCATTTCTCTCTCGCCTTCCCATCCCTTTACATTTTATGGGTCTCCCGCCGAGATTCTGCGATACACGTTTTTTTCCAGTAGTCTTTGTTGCTTTAATTCTATGGGTTTAATGAACTTTAGTTTTTGCTTTTCGCGCTTGGGCATAAGTCCATTTTTGTGCGCATTACTTCGATGTTCCTCATTCTTTTACCTTCTTTTTTATATGCAGTCAGTTTGTTGCCCACTTTATCGTCTCTTATTTGCATGGGATTATGGCTAGGTAACTTTTAATGAGTGCAACGAAATTGGCGGCGGATTTTTTCCCCAAAATGAACCATAAATTTTGAGAGTGTAACTCTGCCAGGATTGGTCAGAATATCTACAACGAGGTATCGATAAAAAGAACTATCTTTGCTGACGTAGGAATGAAAAAGCTGTTGCAAAGGGAGTAAAAAAAACTAGAAAGCAGCCTACTTTATTGATTAGCAATTAGTGATTGATGTCCAATTTTTTAATTTATAACAAAAAACTCGTCCTATCAGATTTTTTGTATGAAATTTGAGTTTCAGCAAGGATTTTCCTTTTTACTTTGCACTGATCGAACATTCAGTTTTAAAAAGGAATAAATGTAAAGCGAGCAACTACACCGCATTTAATTGTAAACACTGGTTGAAAATTAAAAGGAAAAAGGACCTGAGAATGGATTCTCGCCAAAAACAGTGAAACAAAATAAAAAACCTTTGACCTGCTAAGTGGTTTTACAAAATGAACAGGAAAACATACAGTACAACTGAGCAAAATTAAAGTAAACCAGAGGATTCCGCAAAGTTAGTAAGAAATAATTCAAACTGGTTGAATATATTTTTCTCTTCTGTTGACCCAAAAATCAGAACACGCCTTTCGAACGTTTTCGTTGTTTCGAAAAACATGTACAATTCATTAATGACTACATTATCTTTCTTTTCATTGTCACTACAATTTGTCTACAAAGACAGACACACTACGACGAAGATGTAGCCGGTTTATCAAGACGAGTTTCGCGATCGAAAAAAATTGAGTTTTCAGTCCCAACATGGTCCTGGGCAGGTAACATGAACGATCATTGGCGAAGAACAGAGGAATGTGTTCAAGTGTTTAGAGCATGCGCAAATATGTATTTAGTTGTGTACAAAATTGTGTACAATAACTTTGGAAGGAAAACAGTTTTAGTTATCTCCTGTTCTTTTCGTTATTACTTACGATTCAGTAAAATTTTGTAACATTTTGAGCTAAGCAAGCGTTTTGAATTGGATGTGATAAAGTTAAATTAAAACGCTAATCATAACTATAACAAAATTCTTAAATCTGATTGGCTATCAACTGCCCTGATTTCAGCCTTAATAGGACAGTTAAATAGGACGGTATGCGTCATAGTACGCGCTATCACGCGCGCTTAAATGGCTTTTTTTTCACTGCTAGCAATAACAATCTCGGAATTTCTTGTGTTTTGATTAAAAAAAGAGCCTAATATATCACAAATTTTGTTAAAGTTATGATTAATTGGTAACAGAACTTCGTGTCGTCCAATTCGGTCTGTAATCATACTCGTGATTAAACAAATCGGACTCCCGCTACGCGGTCGTCCGATTTAGTTAGTCACTCGTATGATTACAGACCGAATTGGACTCCACTCAGTCCTATTACCATTACAAATAAACTTTAGTATGAAGTTATCGCCATCCTTATTAGTAACTATTCAGGATTGAGAAGCAAATAAAAAGCATATTTCATGTTCAAGTTGCGAAAATTAGTATACCATAATATGTTTATATCAACTAGAATAATTGCTATGTTGAGTTTAGGTATTTTCATTATATTTTGATGATTTTTAAATTATTTTTTTGTTATTTTGCTTAAATTTTGTTAACCTCCTTTAGTTTTCCTCGCTATAACATTTATCCAATTAAGCCTTTATTCTAGTTTTGGTTTGCTGTGCAAATTCACGTGATCTGATATCTGGATTTATTAATTACCCAATTTGATCACGTGATTCAGTGTTGGAATTGAAATTTAAAAACGTCCAACCATGCTAATAAAGTTAGCCATAAAAAAACGGTACATTAAGAAATAAGGGCGTAAGTGCCGGGCTTAAACGGCATTTTATTGACTTAAGACCTTACTCTTTAGTCTCAGACATCAGTCAGCGCATTGAGGCTTTTTCTTTTATCACATTTAATTCGCCATTCCACACTGTAGAATGTTGCAATTTTGCTATATTTAATTACATTTCTAATTAAGTTGCTGCTAATTCAATGCTAATTGGGCTCTCTCTGTGACGTAAAAATTAAGTGCTCGCATTAACAGTCTTTCATTCTGCGAATTACCCTATCAAGGTAAGACGTGTTTTGGCAGGCTCCGCGAAAAAAAACAAGATTATTCAAAGAATCGGAAATTCAGAATCATGTCTGAAAACAGTCAAGAAAGTTTTATGGAAACAGCTTATGAGGAGGTAAAAATGTTCCTTTACTCGCTTTTTTTAGGCTTAAACTATTTTTCTAACTCTAAGAACAAGAAAGGATCATGTAAACATGGCAATGTTATGAAAAATGTTTGCCTGTGCATATATGAAACCAAAGTCTGAACGATTTCAACATTGCGGAATTTATTTTACAAATCTCACTTCGCCTTTGCCAGAGAAAAAAAGAGATTCAAAAAGAGAAGGTAATTTCTTGTGACGTAAGAAAATTTCCGATAATTTGTAGGTAATAAGAAGTCACTATTTTAAAGAAATGGACAACAACTTTAAGTTTAAAACAAGACATGTTTCGATCGTTCAACAATCATCTTCAGTTGTGAATTCGTTTGTAAGTTCGGTTGAATTAATACAAGCAATGACGTATAAGTTAAAACGTGATACAATTCAAAGTGTCGAAAAATTCACGTACATTTTTAAGATGCGCCAGACATGGAATAACACTTGCGCGAGCACTACACTTAATACAAGGAAGAAAAATGCAAATGCGATCCGCCCATTAGCTAGTTCTCAGGTTCAGCAAGTCGTTCCAACTTATTATTTTAAGTTACCCTATGTACCTAAAGTCGTGTCTTTTTCAACGTTATTTGTGATGTTTACACTCACGTGGATAACAGAGAAGGAGATAGAGCGAGTGATTGAAAACAAAGGAGACGAGTGGTTGGAAGAAAAACATGAAAATTTCATAGCGGCAGTGAGAAAATGAGAAATGCCAGCGGCCAGCAAGGTGAAAATGAGCGGCAGTGAAATAAAAAACATGAACTCAGGAAACAAACTCTTCGGTAGGCACATACAACAATTCCTCCATAAAAGTAGTGTGTAACTAGGAAGTTTGACGTTTTAGTTGTACAAACGGCATTGTAGTCATTGAAGTCGTGCAAAACAACGAGCGCTTACCATTTGTATGGAAAACTCGGAAATTCCGGGCAGAATTTAAATGGAATGGTTCATCCCGATGGAAATTTTCTGGAAAAAAAGTAATACCTTTTGTGGTATTACCTTTTTTCTGTTTTTACCAAAATGACCGAAATGTTCTGTACCAGTTGTTTGGATTACCAGTGCCAGGCTTCATGTCCAGAGAAAGCGAAAAATTTACCGGTAGTTTGTAAATGGAACAACTCAATCCCGTTCCTGTTTTCGGTGCCAAAAAAAATATCAGTACCATTTGACGAAAATTTTTCAAACTTTGCTGCAGGCGGCCAAACACAAACCTAGAAAATTAACCGACCACGGGTAACAACTTCTACCGCGCGCTAATTTCAAATGTAATATATCAATTTAGTATATACTAAAACAGTGGATAGTGTATAGATCTTCTTATAGATCTACTCAGGGCTAAAAGCGAAACCCCCATTAATAAATTTATAATTTAAATCAAACAATAAACTTGTAATCCACAAATCAGTTAACTTTAGAGCACATGCATGTGACTTTTGAGGGAAAGACTAAGTGATAATAGAGAAAATAATTTGCAAACAGTCCAAGAGTGAGCCAAATCTTACATCAAGTTGATAGCCTTATATGTATACCCAAAAAATTGCAATCATCTTCGATCACATTTAAGAGCCATAATCGTTATTATGGCTCTTGTCACATCAGATTAGGCCTGGAAAACAAATCAGGCCGAATTTTTTGTAGACTGCGAGCAGTCCCTCTTTTTCTTCAGATTTAGTGAGAGCAATGCACGCGCGGGAGCGGCGAAGCTGCGAGACGCGCGAGGAGAGGGCGGCAGCCCGAGAAGAAAAAAAGAAAAAAAAAATTAAGAAAATTAAGATTTGCTCAGTCAATTAGCTTAGAATCGACTCTAACTCTATGCACTGCATAAGCTGCGCTTTAAAAAGAAAAGTAGAAAAACCTTTGTTGTTCAAGCAAACTCTAAAGTCACGTTTCACGTGCCTGGCCTGTCAACACTTCAGTTTTGACGCCAAAAAAATCACTAGACCGTGAAAGACCATTCTCTCTGGCTTTGCGGGTAGTCTCTCTTTTTTCGTGCCTCTCCCGTCTCGCGCCATCAGTCACGCGCGTGGCCATTTGCGTGTCTCGAGTTTTGCTCGACGGACTACAGAAAAAAGAGAGACTGCTCGTAGTCTAAATTTTTTGCGTTCGAAAAGTTTATTTTACAAAGTCTTGCCAACAAATCTGGGGGCGTATAAACCATCACATTTGAGGTGAAACAGTATTATATGGCGCCGTTTTTTTTCATACAGACCTCGGACAGATTCCAAAATCACCTAATTACGGCCAGCCGGTTCTCACTTTTGACAAGCGCCAAATTTGAATTGCGAAGTGTCAAGTGTTTGAATGAACATTAATAGAGTAGTTATTCTTCAACATAATAATTTATTATGTTTATTTTTTATTTAATGGTTTTATAACGATGTGTAATATTAAAAAGCGTTTGATACGCGCGGCATTTTGAGTACTCCTGCAAAAGCGATGTTCATGAACGACTGAAAACAAACGGCACAGCGTTTAAAATTGCAAGAGAGACTACTAACAATTACCTTGGGTACCAGAGACGTTTCTAGCGCGGTTTCCGGTTTCGGTCAAGTCTTTATAGTGATCCGCTCGTTTCACTGCTTGTGCCCTTCCCGCACATAGAATGCAAAGGATACGCCAGAAAAATATTTTTTTTAAGAGTCAGGTCTTTCGCAGCATTTCAGAATGTAGAAGCCCTCATCAGACACATCTTGACGACTCAGCAATTGAAACTCACACCCAGCAGTGAAACCAAAGACGGGACTCAGCAGGAATATCTTTATCACCGCTGTTTGTGTTATTTTTCTTATCAGCCTCCTACCATTTCATCCACTCACTACTACTGACTCACTTCAGAAATAATTGTTTGACTTAATATTAGAGATGGCATGGATTACCTGTTATTAAGCAAATGCAACTGATGCATAAAGCGTGCAGTTATCCGCTACCACACCCATTTCCTTTTGACTTTAATCGCACATGTCGGAGGGTCAAGTGAGGTAAACACGGGGCCTGTGCAACATTGTCTACCCTTCTTTAATAACAGCAATCCCATTTAAATCCCAGAAGATCCTTTCTAAAGCCAGAGCCGTTGGTTCAAATTTGCTTCAAGGAGATTAAGTACATCTCATCTTCTAATATTGCGGCAAGTGTTAAAACCCACCCCACCCCCCCTTTACACAGTTTAGTCCATTTCTCTCTCGCCTTCCCATCCCTTTACATTTTATGGGTCTCCCGCCGAGATTCTGCGATACACGTTTTTTTCCAGTAGTCTTTGTTGCTTTAATTCTATGGGTTTAATGAACTTTAGTTTTTGCTTTTCGCGCTTGGGCATAAGTCCATTTTTGTGCGCATTACTTCGATGTTCCTCATTCTTTTACCTTCTTTTTTATATGCAGTCAGTTTGTTGCCCACTTTATCGTCTCTTATTTGCATGGGATTATGGCTAGGTAACTTTTAATGAGTGCAACGAAATTGGCGGCGGATTTTTTCCCCAAAATGATCCATAAATTTTGAGAGTGTAACTCTGCCAGGATTGGTCAGAATATCTACAACGAGGTATCGATAAAAAGAACTATCTTTGCTGACGTAGGAATGAAAAAGCTGTTGCAAAGGGAGTAAAAAAAACTAGAAAGCAGCCTACTTTATTGATTAGCAATTAGTGATTGATGTCCAATTTTTTAATTTATAACAAAAAACTCGTCCTATCAGATTTTTTGTATGAAATTTGAGTTTCAGCAAGGATTTTCCTTTTTACTTTGCACTGATCGAACATTCAGTTTTAAAAAGGAATAAATGTAAAGCGAGCAACTACACCGCATTTAATTGTAAACACTGGTTGAAAATTAAAAGGAAAAAGGACCTGAGAATGGATTCTCGCCAAAAACAGTGAAACAAAATAAAAAACCTTTGACCTGCTAAGTGGTTTTACAAAATGAACAGGAAAACATACAGTACAACTGAGCAAAATTAAAGTAAACCAGAGGATTCCGCAAAGTTAGTAAGAAATAATTCAAACTGGTTGAATATATTTTTCTCTTCTGTTGACCCAAAAATCAGAACACGCCTTTCGAACGTTTTCGTTGTTTCGAAAAACATGTACAATTCATTAATGACTACATTATCTTTCTTTTCATTGTCACTACAATTTGTCTACAAAGACAGACACACTACGACGAAGATGTAGCCGGTTTATCAAGACGAGTTTCGCGATCGAAAAAAATTGAGTTTTCAGTCCCAACATGGTCCTGGGCAGGTAACATGAACGATCATTGGCGAAGAACAGAGGAATGTGTTCAAGTGTTTAGAGCATGCGCAAATATGTATTTAGTTGTGTACAAAATTGTGTACAATAACTTTGGAAGGAGAACAGTTTTAGTTATCTCTTGTTCTTTTCGTTATTACTTACGATTCAGTAAAATTTTGTAACATTTTGAGCTAAGCAAGCGTTTTGAATTGGATGTGATAAAGTTAAATTAAAACGCTTATCATAACTATAACAAAATTCTTAAATCTGATTGGCTATCAACTGCCCTGATTTCAGCCTTAATAGGACAGTTAAATAGGACGGTATGCGTCATAGTACGCGCTATCACGCGCGCTTAAATGGCTTTTTTTTCACTGCTAGCAATAACAATCTCGGAATTTCTTGTGTTTTGATTAAAAAAAGAGCCTAATATATCACAAATTTTGTTAAAGTTATGATTAATTGGTAACAGAACTTCGTGTCGTCCAATTCGGTCTGTAATCATACTCGTGATTAAACAAATCGGACTCCCGCTACGCGGTCGTCCGATTTAGTTAGTCACTCGTATGATTACAGACCGAATTGGACTCCACTCAGTCCTATTACCATTACAAATAAACTTTAGTATGAAGTTATCGCCATCCTTATTAGTAACTATTCAGGATTGAGAAGCAAATAAAAAGCATATTTCATGTTCAAGTTGCGAAAATTAGTATACCATAATATGTTTATATCAACTAGAATAATTGCTATGTTGAGTTTAGGTATTTTCATTATATTTTGATGATTTTTAAATTATTTTTTTGTTATTTTGCTTAAATTTTGTTAACCTCCTTTAGTTTTCCTCGCTATAACATTTATCCAATTAAGCCTTTATTCTAGGTTTGGTTTGCTGTGCAAATTCACGTGATCTGATATCTGGATTTATTAATTACCCAATTTGATCACGTGATTCAGTGTTGGAATTGAAATTTAAAAACGTCCAACCATGCTAATAAAGTTAGCCATAAAAAAACGGTACATTAAGAAATAAGGGCGTAAGTGCCGGGCTTAAACGGCATTTTATTGACTTAAGACCTTACTCTTTAGTCTCAGACATCAGTCAGCGCATTGAGGCTTTTTCTTTTATCACATTTAATTCGCCATTCCACACTGTAGAATGTTGCAATTTTGCTATATTTAATTACATTTCTAATTAAGTTGCTGCTAATTCAATGCTAATTGGGCTCTCTCTGTGACGTAAAAATTAAGTGCTCGCATTAACAGTCTTTCATTCTGCGAATTACCCTATCAAGGTAAGACGTGTTTTGGCAGGCTCCGCGAAAAAAAACAAGATTATTCAAAGAATCGGAAATTCAGAATCATGTCTGAAAACAGTCAAGAAAGTTTTATGGAAACAGCTTATGAGGAGGTAAAAATGTTCCTTTACTCGCTTTTTTTAGGCTTAAACTATTTTTCTAACTCTAAGAACAAGAAAGGATCATGTAAACATGGCAATGTTATGAAAAATGTTTGCCTGTGCATATATGAAACCAAAGTCTGAACGATTTCAACATTGCGGAATTTATTTTACAAATCTCACTTCGCCTTTGCCAGAGAAAAAAAGAGATTCAAAAAGAGAAGGTAATTTCTTGTGACGTAAGAAAATTTCCGATAATTTGTAGGTAATAAGAAGTCATGAACATACGTCAATAATGAAGTTTAACAATTAATCTGTAATAGCGGAGCTCTCGCGCGCGCGAAGCGCGTGCAGCGGACAGCACCATGGGTAAGAAAATTTGGTAACCTATGCATCCGAGAAATTTTGGTCGTCACGTGACCGTACTTCCGCCCGACCGCCTGACCGCTCGTCCGTCCGCACACAGGCACACCAATATAAAATAAGTCAATCAACAGGTATGCCAAACCAAAAGCAGCTCACGGTTTTATTTGGAAGGAAATCGCATAGCCGCCCGGACTTTTAGAGACAAAAAAAAACAACAAAGTCGTGTCTTTTTCGACGTTAATTGTGATGTTTACACTCACGTGGATAACAGAGAAGGAGCTAGAGCGAGTGATTGAAAACAAAGGAGACGAATTTCGTTGGAAGAAAAACATGAAAATTTCTTAGCAGCATTAGAAAAATGAGAAATGCTAACGGCCAGCAAGGTGAAAATGAGCGGCAGTGAAATAAAAATAAAAGCGAACATGAACTCAGGAAGCAAAATCTTCGGTAAGCACATACGACAATTCCTCCATAAAAGTATTGTGTAACTAGGAAGTTTGACGTTTAATTCCGTTCAAAACGGCATTGTAGTCATTGTAGTCGTGCAAAACAACGAGCGCTTGCCATTTGTATGGAAAACCCGGAAATTCCTGGGAGAATTAAAATGGAATGCTTCATCCTGGTGGAAATTTTCCGGAAAAAAGTAATACCTTTCGAGATATTACCTTTTTTCTGTTTTTACCGAAATGACCGAGAGAAAGCGAAATATTTACCGGTAGTTTGTAAATGGTACAACTCGATCCCGTTCCTGTTTTCGGTGCCAAAAAAAATACCAGTACCATTTGACGGAAATTTTTCACGGAAATTTCCGTACAAATGGTAAGCGCTCAACGGCAAAGAAAGACAAAAATGCGTGCTGCACGTACAAATTAGGTTTTTTTTTATAATTAGGAGAAAAAAACTGTGCGGCACTTGCAGATTTGTTTTTTTGCTGATTAGATCTAATGATCTTGAGACCATTTTCCTTGCCGTCCCCGTATAGCATTACACGATTTAATTTTTTTTGTTTATAAGTATTATTAACCAGAGCTTCGCTTTTAGCCCTGGCTAAATCTATATATTATACATAGATAAACAGGAAGATGCTTCAGAAAATACAACTAAGATAGCTACATATATGCACATATATACCTGTCTGAATTTATAAAACTAGGTACCTACAGAAATTCCAAGTTCGTTTAATCAATTTGACCCTTGAGGTGAATAAAAAACAGTTGAAAGTCGCTAGTTAGAGCTTAAAAAGGACCAATTTATCACTGGAAACACACGAATTGTCGCTCTTGTCAAAAGCGACAGATTTGTAACGAAATGAACAATCAGCTTCAATTTCGCTCTCGCCGCATCGATGTGACTCTTAAAAACTGCTTTTGAGGTCAGAGAGTCGTCACCGCCCACATCAAAGCTCTCAATCAGGGCGGATAAATGTTGGGTGGTGTAACGAGCGCTCCGCTTCTCATTTGATGCGGAGTAGGACTGGCACGAGCGCTCTTTCCGCGCTTCCGGTGCGCTTGAAGGCCGGCGAAATTTTCCTTTTTGCAAAACCGGAAATCCTATTTTCTTTCTGTAATTTCAAGCTACAGTGTTAAATAGATAAATTCGTTTCATAACAATATCAATAAACAGTTTCATATGTTTGTGTCTGTATGCCTATAAGTCAAACTTGTTGGTCGTATAATGCCAAAATTTCAGTTTAATTTGAAAGTGTTGAACACCTCCTCCTTCAACTAAATATTACCCAATCGTCTTTCGCCGTTTCGTTTGCAAAAGCTTAACACTTCGTAACCTCAGTTTTTTACATATGTTAAAGGGGCATAAATTTTATAAAACATAACAAAAAATTAGATTGATATATTTTGATATAGTGGCGTTGTACTGCTTCAAACTTTGCTTCTCCGGGTGCAACGCTTCATGGCGATTCGCGCAATGCGTCGCAAATCCGGCAACCACATGTAAACAAAATTTATTGAGGTTAGCTGTAAGGTTTTTTCTCCGTTTTTCTCTCTAAACAAAACAAGGTAAACAGTAAAAACTAATGGGAAACTAATTTTGAAGTTTCAAAGAAACAGAAAGACGTATGACATGTTTTTTTCAAAATTAAAAAGAAGGACGATGGTGATTGAAATTAGCATAATTTCACCTTGCACGAGCTGCACGCATTGATAAAATACACGTCATCTAGTAATGAACACGATCTGCTGTCTTTTAGTTTTGCCATGGATGACACGGATGAGATTTTCCTTCGTGTTTTAGACAGTACTTAGTTCTTTTTGTTTTGGAATAACATCAACATTTGCGAGTAGTAGAACGAAACTATAATTCTGTGGTAGAGTCATGGAAGTAATAGGGAGCTTAAACAACGACGACAGCGACGGGAACGAGAACGGCGAAAAAAGCAATGGGTTTAGATTGACGAAACAACAGCTTTGCACGTGCATCACGCTTTTTTTGTACATTTCTTAACCGTCACTGCACGACTACAACGGAAAGTGCCTCATTTCACGTTTTGTCGAGGACGGGAACACAAAACAACCAGTTTCTTTTTCTTTTCCTGAACTTTGATACAGTCTTTTAGAATTCAGCTCCAGAAAAAGTTGCCAACATTTGAGGAACTGAACGAGATGGGCTAAGCGCGAAACAGTCTGAAAGCAGAGCGACTTTACTTTTTAAATGACGTTTCCGCAGCCGTCGCGGTCGTTGTTGATTAAGCTCCCTAATTAGAAACCCTTTGAAAGAGATCAGTTGTCTACTCCAACTAAACCTCCCACAAAAAATGGCAACATTTGCTTCTCGGAGACAGCGTACCAACACAAAGGAACGAGGAAGAAGTGCAAGAAAACAAATCAAGCCGCCATAATTCAGTGAAGGCGGGAGTGTCTAATGGACAAACCACATTGCAAGCCCTGACCGAAGTCGAAAACAAGCGACATTTGCAACACACCTTTTTGCTCGGACGCGCTCGTTTCACCGCCGAACCTTTATCCGCCCTGCTCTCAATATGATGTCTTTCTGTCTCAAGCCCGAGATCAGTGTTTCACCCGTTAAGCCAAATTGGGACGAAATACACATTGGACGACGGCAGACTTTGCCAGTCATGAAACTTGTTCCTTCATAAGGCTTAATGATGCGTTTCGGAAAACTTTACTACAGGCGGCCAGAAAGAAATACGCGCGGCATTTAGAGTACTCCTGCAAAAGTAATGTTCATGAACGACTGAAAACAAGCGGCAAAGCGTTTAAAATTGCAAGAGAGACTACTTACAATCAATTAAAGGAATATAATTCGGTGAAACATATACAGAGACAACAATTTTCATTCACGAAGACAAGTATTCAGAGTATTTTAAAGTGTCTCTAAAAGTGCTGAGTCTTTAAGCTTAAACCTTAAGTTTATGTTTTTAAAAGCAGGCTTGATTCCCGTTTCTTTTGCCCGTTTCAAAGATGAACACGAGGCAAGAAAATAGGTCAAAGCTTTCTTTTACAGCCAGAATTATCGCTAAATATTCTTTGGAACGTTTTCTTTCTATTTGCGGTGAGAAAATGTTTAAAGGCTTAACTTTTTAAAGTTCTGTAAGCTTATATCAAACCTGATATGTACTCGGTCAGATCATTGTCTCAAACCTTACAAACGTGCATAATTTGAATAGCCGCATAAACTACGCTCCACTTCATTAAATTGGATATAAAAAACCAACATCAAATGCAATAATTACTCAGGCTTACCATTGGAAATGTAGCTCCTGTAATAGCTGGCTGAATTTACGGGCAGGTGATACTGGTCAGCGGATACCTTGTTTTGACAGCTGTCAATTGATCACAACATTGATGTACAATATCAGTTTTCCTATGCTCCCAAAATAGCTAGAAAGCGTGAGATTGAGCATTGGTTTCCCTGTGGTGCGGACGGACGGGGGCGGTGTACGGTCACGTGATTACCAAATTTTCTGAGATGAGTAGATTTACTAACCTATGGGGTTTTTTGTACTGAAAAGGTAAAAAAAAGGTCAGGTTCTGACCAAGCCTCAAATGATATATATATATATATATATTATATATTTATTAAAAACTGAATCATTGGATAATGCAATTCTAGCGTTTTGATTGGCTTAGCCGTTATGGTATTTGAGCCATTATACCATGCTTTCCATATATGGTCAGTGAACGCGTCAGTTTAAAATTGGAAGCTAGATGAGATTTTTTTCGCGAAGGATAGAATGGCGCCCGAGGAAAATCATTTTAATTCTTAGAATACTAGAAAATGCAATCTCATCGGGAAAAAAAGCCAAAAGAGCTTGTTTGAAAGTTTATCGAAAAACTTAAATACCTCGACCAGCTACGAAAGAAGACAAGTGTTGTTTCTTCATGATCGCGAAACCACTCGCCGATAGATAATAACTGCGGCCTGTTTATCAGACATACAAATCAATACAAATTACAAGCAATTATCTACAAATACAGGCTATGCGGCCATTCACTACAGCAAATCCAGGCGTCAGTATAGCTCCTTCCCTCGTTCAGCAAAACCAGTTGGCGGCTTCAAGCAATTTCATAACAAGCTTTGCATGAGTTTCTGAATGGCGACCGAGGGAATAGTTTTCCTCCATTGTTCTTACTTTTGTAACTGTACCAAAACTCCACTGAAAGTCACAGTAATTTCGACGGCTTCACTTAAAAATTCTAAAATTCTTTTTGTACACATTATCTGTGAGTTTTTTAGCTGTCCTGCTGTGTAAAATCGTAGAATCCCGATGAGTTTTTAAAAGTGTTCATCGCGAAAATGTTTTGATTTTTTATTCATCCAGCCCTTTCGCGCGTTGACAGTTTTGGTAGACGTGTGACATGTGAAAGGCGGAAGTTCCTTGTCTTTTCCGGTTTGTTCTAACAAAATTATGTCGGGGAGATTCATCGAGATTTTGTGGGCGTTTTTAATAAAACAATTATTCTACTCTCGCTTGTTGGATACGAGATGATTATAGCCAAATCGGCGCTACGCGCCTCGTTGGCTATCTTCCATCTCATATCCAACGCGCCCTCGTGGAATAATTGTTAAATATATATATGAAAGATAGGTGAAGATACAAGTTACAAGAAACGACATGGATAGGTAAATACATACACACATATAGATAAAACATGGATAGGTGAATATAAAGTGTAAATACACGTGCACACATAGATACAACACGGATAGATCAATACATGCACAAATGTGGATGCAACATGGAAAGGTAAATACATGCGCACATATAGACATAACATGGATAGGTAAGTACATACCCACACATAAAAACAACATGGATACGTAAATATATGCACACATATAGATACAACATGGAAAGGTAAATACATCCGCAAAAATTAATACAACATTGATAGGTAAATACATGCGCAGATATAGATACAACATGGAAAGGTAAATAGAAGCGTACACAAAGATACAACATGGTTAGGTACTACATATGCGTACACATAGATACAACAAGGAAAAGTAAATTCACGCGCACATATAGATATAACATGGATACGGGCATTTACGTCCTCATAAATATTAAGACATTGATTTGAGCTATAGACGTGCAATAACAAAGTACGTACGTGAGTGTACTCAAATAAACATACAATTACGTAAACGAGGAAGCGGAATATTGAAGGTTGCAATAGTCGAAACAGTAGGGTTTTGAGTAAGAATTTTAGAGAAGTAGCTTTCGCGATTTAAAAACAACAACAACATAAAAAACGGCAATACTTCATATTACAGAACTTACGGTTGCTATATTTTAATGTTTACAGGAGAATTCAAGCCATGAAAGTATGGCAAACAAGATCCCTACCTGCATCTCCATAGATGCTTCTTGCAGCACCACCAGTTTCGACATCAATGGTATTAATTTCATATTTATTTTGTTACTAATATTTATATACCTGGCGCTTTTAAATTTTTTATACACAGCGGGTGCTCTGGTACTCTTAAATTAGCTTATTTCGAAACGTTTTGACAATAAATTTCTCATGAGTCCGAGCTAGTGATCGTAACATTATAGATTAAAATAATAGTCATAGCACCTGCTTCTTTGGTTACCACGGAAGATGGTTTACGCGGTGGGAACAACAACAACATTTCCACTTGAAGTTCAATCCTACACTTAACATGTCACGCCGTAAAGCGAGAGAAGCTTTCCTCATAAATAGAGGGAAAACGTTTTCACCTGATGGTTTAAACCGCAAGGACGAACTTTGAACTGTACCTTATCAATCTATCAAATTTAAGGAACAGTTATAAACTGTTCCTTTTCACTGCAGCCCTGGCCCTGAGGAAGGCTAATTTTGTTAGCCGAAATATTGGCGTCAAATAAATCAACCGTTTGCCGTATTGCCAGCCTTGCAATTAGCTTTGCTTGGACCCAATTAGAATACAATGTACATACAATAATGATGACAATGATAACGATGATGATGCATCCGTAAATCCTCTATTAAGCCCCCACACTCAGATAAGTCCTCCCCTTCTTTGGCCATGAAAGACGTCTCCCCCAAGCGATCAAGCGACCTATAACCCGAGAGGGATTAAAACTAATAATGAAAATGATTTTTAGCACTTTACAGCGTTGAAATGCGGGAACAATGTCGTAAGGATTCAAAACAATGTCACAACAATGTTGCAACGCTGTGTTGCGCTAAAAATCGTCGTTGCGAATCGTCCCCTGTAACATCACCTTAACATACATTTTGCGGGGAGACACTGGGAATGGTCAAGGTGTAAGGACGTTTTTTTGGTGCTTTATTAAGTTTATTGAGTTTAGCGCCTTAATTTATGACTGCCTCTTTGCTTTGTGTTTTACGTCTCAATTACAGAGGCTCACAAGATGTTGACAATGCTTGCACAAGAAGATCGCGAACACGTTTTGCGTGGCATGCAAGCTATTATTGACAGCTACGCTGTGAAGACAGTGGGGAAGGTAGGTGGCTATTAAGACGTACCGAGGCTCCCTGTTAGCTTCTATAATTTCTCTTATATTAAAGAAAGGCAGCTAGGTTTGCATTTCCCTCCTTTTTAGCTCACAGATGACGTAGTCATTCCATGGACTTTTGGAGGCAGTCGAATGGCACTCGATCATGCACTCACTAACTCATCACTCACTCGACTCTATAGCTAATTAATGTATTCTATACCTGCCAAGTGTCATGCCTAAGGCGTGATTGTCACGCCTGCGGATCGAAAAGCTCGATGATCTCACGGCTACTTACGTCTATGTCCAATTTCTCACGTCTGGTACATTACGAGCATTAACTAACACATCTTTAAAAATATTTTGAATTTATTTATTATAAAGAAAATGGGATCAATAAGAGAAGAAAAGTACACGTGAATGATCGACTTTCTCTGACTTTCCTTATTTTAGTAGGGAAAGTCACTGGAGACAAGGTCGTGTTCATTCGTGTTCTTGTGTTCGTGTTAGACAGAACTTCTTAATCGGAATCTCTTCGGACATCTTCGGAGATAAACCGAAACCTACGAAAAATCCTGGGACTCTCAGGATGAAAATGTCGCGCCTATAAGTTAAGAAAAGTTGGCAGGTATAATCGGCAGGTATAGTATTAATTACACTTGAATTAAACATTCGACCCCTACTTCCCCTACTTAGTATTGCTTTATGCGCCTTGTTCGACAGATTCCAGCGAGTACTAAAAATGCATTTAACAATACATGTAACTTGGAATAGATGAAATATTTTTGCGGCCGGCTGAAGATGGGTTTTTGTACAATACAAAATACAAAATGCAAACGAACACTGACAATACCAATTGCAGAAAGGATTGATTACAACGACATTGAAAGAAAAGAGCGTGGGCCAATTGTCATTTAGAAGAATCTATTATATGACTTATATTGTCTATACATTTTTGCCCAATAACACATGGAGAATATCAAATTGACAGAGTGTGAAAGAGCTTTGGCGTAATCACGGTTTGAACATAGGATTTTTGTTAAGCTGCATGCATGTGAGATTAGACAGCGAGGCCGGTCGTCCTCGTTTCCTCACAGACACAAACGGCAAGCGAAAAGGTAAAATTATGCAAATTAATGACAAAAAAGAAGGAAAGATTAGGGCGGAGACAAGAAAAAGGACGACCGCGGAGGTTTCATTGTATTTTGAACTACCATATAACGACCTTGCTTTATTGCGTTCGAGGTACAAGAACGCAACCCCTTATTTGTGTTCGGTGTTCTGTGCATTATTGGGTATCCTGCGCGATTAATCTGGGAGGTTTTTTCGAGATTGCATTCGTCATCGTCGTCGAGTTGCCAAACGTTTTTTGTGCATTCTAAGCGAATATTCGTCAATTGCCAGATGCCATCGGTTGAGCTGTATTCTTCCCGTTGTTTCTGTTTACAGGCAAAAGATGACGTATCGTCTTCAATGAGCCATGGACAAAGAAGATCTTCAAAGAAACGAAGAGGAAGGAAAAGGTCATCTAGAAACGCCAGTAGTAACTCAGATGTGGATAATAGCTCCGCCCGTGCAAGCCAGTTACTTGTAAATCAAGGCGAAATGATGATTGGCTCGTACAGTCATAATCATGCCGGATGTTGTGCTACGGACGAGACAGCAGCTGCAACAGAAATTGAGGAGGAAGAACCATCTTCTGACACCAATGATGGAAAAATAATTTCCTCCGTTGTGTTACCAGACCTGACAGAGGTCTCAAGTATTGAGATGTCTGTAACTGAAGAGGAGTTAAGGCTCCTCAATCAAGAAGCCAGATCAAGTGTTGGTTTTATGGAGACTCCTTATATGGAGGTGGAAGCAGCTGCAGCACAAATTGAGGAAGAAGCACCATCTCCTGACACCAATGATCCAGGGTTATTGACGTGTGAGAATAGTCCTGCAACGTGCATGGGTGAAGTTGACTTGAGTGAAAATGGTCATCAGAAAGGCATTGTGTCTTCAGCTAATACCAATGTTGGTAAAGATGAGGTAAGAGGGGTTGATGTGATTTCTTAATATGTATGTATTGGTTTAGGAAAAGCCGATGATGACATCATACCATAGGTTCTCTTCGAAGAAATAGTAACTGCATTATTTAATGAGTTTAAGTAACCAGTCACAGGGTGTGAAAAATACTTTGTATTGTTGTAGTAAAATAGAAACGGTACAGCAGCGAGCTGCCGGTTGTGCGTAGCAGCCGATGGAATGCAGCAATTGCTCCCAATGCAGTGGGCTATTAGGTATCTGAATTTAAATGCATCCGAAGTACCATAATTTATTAAAGAACTTAATCACAACGACTCGTTCTTCCCACATACTAAAAACTTTATTACATAGCGCGCGTGCTTGCCCTATATAAGTCCTATTGAGCCGCTATGAACAAAATCTTTATTTACGCACGCCCGTGCGTAAATAAGATGACGTAAGCATTTCGTTTTACCTGGCTGCAGAGTTGTCGTCTCTTAAGCTGCAGTGCAGTTTTCCTTCTCTTTAAAATATGGAAGAAACCAGCGAAGAACTGTCCAATTTTTCTATCGGCATTGACCTTTTAGGTCCTGATCCAACAAGCAGCAAAAATAGAGCCGAATTAAAAAAAACTCGCATGTTGCGCGTTTCGCAAATTTGTCGGAAGACCAGCTGCAGCAAATTTTGGCCGAAAGACATTCACTGGGAACAGAACAGACACCAACTGGTCATCAACAACATTAAGAGGTTAAATTTCCGTTTTTATTGTCGTTTTTAAATTTGTTATGCACTTTTGTTATCTCCGGACAATCCGACTGAAGCAGGAAGATTTCTCTCGGAATAACAACACAAATTACACAAGAAGACATAAATATATTACTCACAAAAACAACTGCTGCGAGGTCTTCTCAAGAAGCCGTAATGACCAGCCAATGTTTGTAAATGAATATGAGTTTAAAGAAGGATGACAGTCGTCTTCGCTAAAAACATGTTTTCTGGATTTCTTCGAGCAAAACATAAACATCTTTTCAGCAAATCCAAACCATACTCCACGACTTCTTACGAACATCCTAGTATTTTAACTTTAGGTGAACTTTAAGACTCTTTTAACTTTGTTTCTGCTTAGTTTCCATTAATCGTTAACGAATAAAGAAGCAAATTTTCTTTCTCAGTTTTACAGAAAAGCTACAGAAAGAATATTTTCATTCAAACTAGATGATTGTGGTGTGTTCGTAATCAGCCAATAGAAGCGTTTGTTATTGTGTAGCGCGTTACGAGAATTTTGTAGTTGATCAAAAAGCAAGCATTTTTGACAGCTATGTTATAAAAGAATTTGCTCATGCTTTTAGCTGTGCGTATATCGAGTTATGGATGCACTTGGGAAGTTTGGAGAGCACTCAAGAAGCTAGAGTTCTTACGCATCTTTCGTGCTCTCCAAACTTCCCGTGTGCATCCATAACTCGATAGACACCTATACGCACGCTAAGCATGAACAAATTCTTAATTGGCTAGCACTTTTGACACTTGATTTTCATCTGCTGTCCAACTGTCAGATTACAAGCAGCCTTAAATTAGATAGGTCAAATTGGACAGTTCTAGTGCTGCATTTATCAAATTTGTTATGGCAGTACGACTGACTGAGCACAGTATAATTGAGCGCGTAGAACAGGAAGAAAAAAAAGGGAAATTATAACAATAAAAATGAATATCGAGTTGCCAAACGTGTTTTGACCATCTTAACCGGATATTCGTCAACTAGCAGATGCCATCGGTTGAGCTGTATTTTTCCCGTTGTTTCTGTTTACAGACAAAAGATGAGGTATCGTCTTCAATGAGCAATGGACAAATAAGACCTTCAAAGAAACGAAGAGGAAGGAAAAGGTCATCTAGAAACACCAGTAGTAACTCAGATGTGGATGATAGCTCCGCCCGTGCAAGCCAGTTGCTTGTAAATCAAGGCGGAATGATGATTGGCTCGTACAGTCATGATCATACTGAATGTTGTGCTACGGACGAGGCAACACCTACCGCAAAAATTGAGGAGGAAGAACCATCTTCTGAGACCAATGATGGAAAAATAATTTCCTCCGTTGTGTTACCAGACCCGACAGAGGTCTCAATTGTTGAGATGTCTGTAACAGAAGAGGAGTTAAGGCTCCTCAATCAAGAAGCCAGATCAAGTGTTGGTTTTATGGAGGCTTCTTATATGGAGGTGGAGGCAGCTGCAGCACAAATTGAGGAAGATGCACCATCCCCTGACACCAATGATCCAGGGTTATTGACGTGTGAGAACAGTCCTGCAACGTGCATGGGTGAAGTTGACTTGAGTGAAAAGGGTCATCAGAAAGGCCTTGTGTCTTCAGCTAATACTAATGTTGGTAAAGATGAGGTAAGAGGGATTTATGTGATTTCTTAATTGATATATATATGGATCATAGTATATTTTTCAAAATTATAAAAGTCACTTACCAGGAACTTTGTTAACAGTTGACAAACATTTTGGGATTTTTTCAAGTGCATTTTTACGATTTTGTTGCAAATTCAACATGAAAATAAGTAAACCCCGAGAAGCCAAAGTTCGTCGATTTCTTGGAATTTTATTGTTTGTACGAATGTTTCATTTATAGCTCAAATTTTGTCTTTCCGAAAATTTCTCGAAAAATAGTGAATAGCCAACGATATTTCGAATTTCGGCAGCTAATCAAAACACGCGAAAATTACTATTCGCTGATTTGGTGAATAGTAACACTAGATATCCTGTATAGCCAATCACAGCACCCAAAAATTACTATCCACTGTTGTAGTATGAATATTAATCTCTCAAAATCACTTCGACTGAGTCTCGTTTTTCAGTTAAATTTCTAAAATGTGGAGAAAAATTTAAATTAATCGAAGATCCAGTTTTCAAAAAATTTTTTTTTTCGCATTCCTAGCCAATATTGCTTTAGCAGCAGATACCATCGGTTGAGCTGTATTCTTCCTGTTGTTTCTGTTTACAGGCAAAAGATGAGGTATCGTCTTCAATGAGCCGTGGACAAATAAGACCTTCAAAGAAACGAAGAGGAAGGAAAAGGTCATATAGAAGCGCCAGTAGTAACTCAGATGTGGATGATAGCTCCGCCCGTGCAAGCCAGTTGCTTGTAAATCAAAGTGGAATGATGATTGGCTCGTACAGTCATGATCATACCGGATGTTGTGCTACGGACGAGGCAGCAGCTGCAGCAAAAATTGAGGAGGAAGAACCATCTTCTGACACCAATGATGAAAAAATAATTTCCTCCGTTGTGTTACCAGACCTGACAGAGGTCTCAAGTATTGAGATGTCTGTAACTGAAGAGGAGTTAAGGCTCCTCAATCAAGAAGCCAGATCAAGTGTTGGTTTTATGGAGACTCCTTATATGGAGGTGGAAGCAGCTGTAGCACAAATTGAGGAAGATGCACCATTCCCTGACACCAATGATCCAGGGTTATTGACGTGTGAGAACAGCCCTTCAACGTGCATGGGTGAAGTTGACTTGAGTGAAAAAGGTCATCAGAAAGGCCTTGTGTCTTCAGCTAATACCAATGTTGGTAAAGATGAGGTAAGAGGGGTTGATAAGATTTCTTAATATGTATGTATTGGTTTAGGAAAAGGCGATGATGACATCACACCATAGTTTCTCTTCAAGGAAATTTTAACTGCATTATTTAATGAGTTTAAGTAACCAGTCACAGCGTGTGAAAAATACTATGTATTGTTGTAGTAAAATAGAAACGGTACAGCAGCGAGCTGCCGGTTGTGTGTGGCAGCCGATGGAATGCAGGTATCTGAATTTAAATGCATCTGAAGTACCATAATTTATTAAAGAACTTAATCACAACGACTCGTTCTTCCCACATACTAAAAACTTTATTGGATAGCAGCATTTGACGCTTGATTTTCATCTGTTGTCCAGTTGCTTGTAAATCAAGGCGGAATGATGATTGGCTCGTACAGTCATGATCATACCGGATGTTGTGCTACGGACGAGACAGCAGCTGCAGCAAAAATTGAGAAGGAAGAACCATCCTCTGACACCAATGATGAAAAAATAATTTCCTCCGTTGTGTTACCAGACCTGACAGAGGTCTCAATTATTGAGACGTCTGTAACAGAAGAGCAGTTGAGGCTCCTCAATCAAGAAGCCAGATCAAGTTTTGGCTTTATGGAGGCTGCTCATGTGGAGGTGGAAGCAGCTGCAGCACAAATTGAGGAAGAAGCACCATCCCCTGACACCAATGATCCAGGGTTATTGACGTGTGAGAACAGTCCTGCAACGTGCATGGGTGAAGTTGACTTGAGTGAAAAGGGTCATCAGAAAGGCCTTGTGTCTTCCGCTAATACTAATGTTGGTAAAGATGAGGTAAGAGGGGTTGATGTGATTTCTTAATATGTATGTATTGGTTTAGGAAAAGCCGATGATGACATCATACCATAGGTTCTCTTCAAGGAAATAGTAACTGCATTATTTAACGAGTTTAAGTAACCAATCACAGCGTGTGAAAAATAGTATGCATTGTTGTAGTAAAATAGAAACGGTAGAGCAGCAAGCTGCCGGTTGTGTGTGGCAGCCGATGGAATGCAGCAATTGATCCCACTGCAGTGGGCTAGTAGGTATCTGAAGTTAAATGCATCTGAAGTACCATAATTTATTAATGAACTTAATCACAACGACTCGTTCTTCCCACATACTAAAAACTTTATTGGCTAGCACTTTTGACACTTGATTTTCATCTGTTGTCCAACTGTCAGATTACAAGCAGTTTCAAATCAGATAGGTCAAATTGCACAGTTCTAGTGCTGCATTTATCAAATTTGTTAAGGCAGTACTACTGACTGAGCACAGTATAATTGAACGCGTAGAACAAGAAGAAAAAAAAGGGAAATTATAACAATAAAAATGAATATCTGTTGCCAAACGTGTTTTGACCATTTTAACCGGATATTCGTCAACTAGCAGATGCCATCGGTTGAGCTGTATTCTTCCCGTTGTTTCTGTTTACAGACAAAAGAGGAGGTATCGTCTTCAATGAGCCATGGACAAATAAGACCTTCAAAGAAACGAAGAGGAAGGAAAAGGTCATCTAGAAACACCAGTAGTAACTCAGATGTGGATGATAGCTCCGCCCGTGCAAGCCAGTTGCTTGTAAATCAAGGCGGAATGATGATTGGCTCGTACAGTCATGATCATACTGAATGTTGTGCTACGGACGAGGCAACACCTACCGCAAAAATTGAGGAGGAAGAACCATCCTCTGAGACCAATGATGAAAAAATAATTTCTTCCGTTCTGTTACCAGACCCGACTGAGGTCTCAATTATTGAGACCTCTGTGACAGAAGAGGAGTTAAGGCTCCTCAATCAAGAGGCCAGATCAAGTGTTGGCTTTATGGAGGCTACTTATATGGAGGTGGAAGCAGCTGCAGCACAAATTGAGGAAGAAGCACCATCTTCTGACACCAATGTTCCGGGGTTATTGACTCATGAGAACAGTCCTGCAACATGCATGGGTGAAGTTGACTTGAGTGAAAAGGGTCATCTTAAAGGCCTTGTTTCTTCAGCTAATACCAATGTTGGTAAAGATGAGGTAAGAGGGGTTGATGTGATTTCTTAATATGTATGTATTGGTTTAGGGAAAGCAGATGATGACATCATACCATTGTTTTCCTTCAAGGAAATAGTAACTGCATTATTTAACGACTTTAAGTAACCAATCGCAGCGTGTAAAAAATACTATGCATTGTTGTAGTAAAATAGAAATGGTACAGCAGCGAGCTGCCAGTTGTGTGTGGCAGCCGATGGAATGCCGCAATAGATCCCAATGCAGTGGGCTTGTAGGTATCTGAATTTAAATGCATCTGAAGTACTATAATTTATTAAAGAACTTAATCACAACGACTCATTCTTCCCACATACTAAAAACTTTTTTGGATAGCAGCTTGGCGCTTGATTTTCATCTGCTGTCCAACTGTCAGATTACAAGCGTCTTCATATCAGATAGGTCAAATTAGACAGTTCTATTCCTGCATTAATCAAATTTGTTGTGGTAGTACGACTGACTGCTGAGCACAGTATAACTGAGCGCGTAGAACAAGAATAAAAATGTGTGGTAAATTATAATGATAAAAATAAATATCGACTTTCCAAACGAGTTTAGACCATTTTAACCGGATATTCGTCAACTAGCAGATGTCATCGGTTGAGCTGTATTCTTCCCGTTGTTTCTGTTTACAGACAAAAGATGAGGTATCGTCTTCAATGAGCCATGGACAAATAAGACCTTCAAAGAAACGAAGAGGAAGGAAAAGGTCATCTAGAAACGGCAGTAGTAACTCAGATGTGGATGATAGCTCCGCCCGTGCAAGCCAGTTCCTTGTAAATGAAGGCGGAATGATCATTGGCTCGTACAGTCATGATCATAGCGGATGTTGTGCTACGGACGAGACAGCAGCTGCAGCAAAAATTGAGGAGGAAGAACCATCTTCTGATATCAATGATGGAAAAATAATTTCCTCCGTTGTGTTACCAGACCTGACAGAGGTCTCAATTGTTGAGATGTCTGTAACAGAAGAGGAGTTAAGGCTCCTCAATCAAGAAGCCAGATCAAGTGTTGGCTTTATGGAGGCTACTTATATGGAGGTGGAAGCAGCTGCAGCACAAATTGAGGAAGATGCACCATCCCCTGACACCAATGATCCAGGGTTATTGACGTGTGAGAACAGTCCTTCAACGTGCATGGGTGAAGTTGACTTGAGTGAAAAAGGTCATCAGAAAGGCCTTGTGTCTTCAGCTAATACTAATGTTGGTAAAGATGAGGTAAGAGGGGTTGATAAGATTTTTTAATATGTATGTATTGGTTTAGGAAAAGCCGATGATGACATCACACCATAGGTTCTCTTCAAGGAAATAGTAACCGCATTATTTAATGAGTTTAAGTAACCAGTCACAGCGTGTGAAAAATAGTATGTATTGTTGTAGTAAAATAGAAACGGTACAGCAGCGAGCTGCCGGTTGTGTGTGGCAGCCGATGGAATGCAGGTATCTGAATTTAAATGCATCTGAAGTACCATAATTTATTAAAGAACTTAATCACAACGACTCGTTCTTCCCCACATACTAAAAACTTTATTGGATAGCAGCATTTGACGCTTGATTTTCATCTGTTGTCCAGTTGCTTGTAAATCAAGGCGGAATGATGATTGGCTCGTACAGTCATGATCATACCGGATGTTGTTCTACGGACGAGACAGCAGCTGCAGGAAAAATTGAGGAGGAAGAACCATCTTCTGACACCAATGATGAAAAAATAATTTCCTCCGTTGTGTTACCAGACCTGACAGAGGTCTCAATTATTGAGACGTCTGTAACAGAAGAGGAGTTAAGGCTCCTCAATCAAGAAGCCAGATCAAGTGTTGGCTTTATGGAGGCTGCTCATGTGGAGGTGGAAGCAGCTGCAGCACAAATTGAGGAAGAAGCACCATCCCCTGACACCAATGATCCAGGGTTATTGACGTGTGAGAACAGTCCTGCAACGTGCATGGGTGAAGTTGACTTGAGTGAAAATGGTCATCAGAAAGGCCTTGTGTCTTCAGCTAATACTAATGTTGGTAAAGATGAGGTAAGAGGGGTTGATGTGATTTCTTAATATGTATGTATTGGTTTAGGAAAAGCCGATGATGACATCATACCATAGGTTCTCTTCAAGGAAATAGTAACTGCATTGTTTAACGAGTTTAAGTAACCAATCACAGCGTGTGAAAAATAGTATGCATTGTTGTAGTAAAATAGAAACGGTAGAGCAGCAAGCTGCCGGTTGTGTGTGGCAGCCGATGGAATGCAGCAATTGATCCCACTGCAGTGGGCTAGTAGGTATCTGAATTTAAATGCATCTGAAATACCATAATTTATAAAAGAACTTAATCACAACGACTCGTTCTTCCCACATACTAAAAACTTTATTGGCTAGCACTTTTGACACTTGATTTTCATGTGTTGTCCAACTGTCAGTTTACAAGCAACTTCAAATCAGATAGTTCAAATTGCACAGTTCTAGTGCTGCATTTATCAAATTTGTTAAGGCAGTACTACTGACTGAGCACAGTATAATTGAGCGCGTAGAACAAGAAGAAAAAAAAGGGAAATTATAACAATAAAAATGAATATCTGTTGCCAAACGTGTTTTGACCATTTTAACCGGATATTCGTCAACTAGCAGATGCCATCGGTTGAGCTGTATTCTTCCCGTTGTTTCTGTTTACAGACAAAAGATGAGGTATCGTCTTCAATGAGCCATGGACAAATAAGACCTTCAAAGAAACGAAGAGGAAGGAAAAGGTCATCTAGAAACACCAGTAGTAACTCAGATGTGGATGATAGCTCCGCCCGTGCAAGCCAGTTGCTTGTAAATCAAGGCGGAATGATGATTGGCTCGTACAGTCATGATCATACTGAATGTTGTGCTACGGACGAGGCAACACCTACCGCAAAAATTGAGGAGGAAGAACCATCCTCTGAGACCAATGATGAAAAAATAATTTCTTCCGTTCTGTTACCAGACCCGACTGAGGTCTCAATTATTGAGACCTCTGTGACAGAAGAGGAGTTAAGGCTCCTCAATCAAGAGGCCAGATCAAGTGTTGGCTTTATGGAGGCTACTTATATGGAGGTGGAAGCAGCTGCAGCACAAATTGAGGAAGAAGCACCATCTTCTGACACCAATGTTCCGGGGTTATTGACTCATGAGAACAGTCCTGCAACATGCATGGGTGAAGTTGACTTGAGTGAAAAGGGTCATCTTAAAGGCCTTGTTTCTTCAGCTAATACCAATGTTGGTAAAGATGAGGTAAGAGGGGTTGATGTGATTTCTTAATATGTATGTATTGGTTTAGGGAAAGCAGATGATGACATCATACCATTGTTTTCCTTCAAGGAAATAGTAACTGCATTATTTAACGACTTTAAGTAACCAATCGCAGCGTGTAAAAAATACTATGCATTGTTGTAGTAAAATAGAAACGGTACAGCAGCGAGCTGCCGGTTGTGTGTGGTAGCCGATGGAATGCCGCAATAGATCCCAATGCAGTGGGCATGTAGGTATCTGAATTTAAATGCATCTGAAGTACTATAATTTATTAAAGAGCTTAATCACAACGACTCATTCTTCCCACATACTAAAAACTTTTTTGGATAGCAGCTTTGGCGCTTGATTTTCATCTGCTGTCCAACTGTCAGATTACAAGCGGCTTCATATCAGATAGGTCAAATTAGACAGTTCTATTCCTGCATTAATCAAATTTGTTATGGTAGTACGACTGACTGCTGAGCACAGTATAACTGAGCGCGTAGAACAAGAATAAAAATGTGTGGTAAATTATAATGATAAAAATAAATATCGACTTTCCAAACGAGTTTAGACCATTTTAACCGGATATTCGTCAACTAGCAGATGTCATCGGTTGAGCTGTATTCTTCCCGTTGTTTCTGTTTACAGACAAAAGATGAGGTATCGTCTTCAATGAGCCATGGACAAATAAGACCTTCAAAGAAACGAAGAGGAAGGAAAAGGTCATCTAGAAACACCAGTAGTAACTCAGATGTGGATAATAGCTCCGCCCGTGCAAGCCAGTTCCTTGTAAATGAAGGCGGAATGATCATTGGCTCGTACAGTCATGATCATAGCGGATGTTGTGCTACGGACGAGACAGCAGCTGCAGCAAAAATTGAGGAGGAAGAACCATCTTCTGATATCAATGATGGAAAAATAATTTCCTCCGTTGTGCTACCAGACCTGACAGAGGTCTCAATTATTGAGACGTCTGTAACAGAAGAGGAGTTAAGGCTCCTCAATCAAGAAGCCAGATCAAGTGTTGGCTTTATGGAGGCTACTTATATGGAGGTGGAAGCAGCTGCAGCACAAATTGAGGAAGATGCACCATCCCCTGACACCAATGATCCAGGGTTATTGACGTGTGAGAACAGTCCTGCAACGTGCATGGGTGAAGTTGACTTGAGTGAAAAGGGTCATCAGAAAGGCCTCGTGTCTTCCGCTAATACTAATGTTGGTAAAGATGAGGTAAGAGGGGTTAATGTGATTTCTTAATATGTATGTATTGGTTTAGGAAAAGCCGATGATGACATCATACCATAGGTTCTCTTCAAGGAAATAGTAACTGCATTATTTAATGAGTTTATGTAACCAATCACAGCGTGTGAAAAATACTATGTATTGTTGTAGTAAAATAGAACCGGTACAGCAGCAAGCTGCCGGTTGTGTGTGGCAGCCGATGGAATTCAGCAATAGCTCCCAATGCAGTTGGCTAGTAGGTATCTGAATTTAAATGCATCTGAAGTACCATAATTTATTAAAGAACTTAATCACAACGACTCATTCTTCCCACATAGTAAAAACTTTATTGGATAGCAGCATTTGGCGCTTGATTTTCATCTGCTGTCCAACTGTCAGATTACAAGCGTCTTCATATCAGATAGGTCAAATTAGACACTTCTATTGCTGCATTTATCAAATTTGTTATGGTAGTACGACTGACTGAGCACTGTATAATTGAGCGCGTAGAACAAGAAGGAAAAAAAAGGAAAATTATAACAATAAAAATGAATATCGAGTTGCCAAACGTCTTTTGACGATTTTAACCGGATATTCGTCAACTAGCAGATGCCATCGGTTGAGCTGTATTTTTCCCGTTGTTTCTGTTTACAGACAAAAGATGAGGTATCGTCTTCAATGAGCCATGGACAAATAAGACCTTCAAAGAAACCAAGAGGAAGGAAAAGGTCATCTAGAAACGGCAGTAGTAACTCAGATGTGGATGATAGCTCCGCCCGTGCAAGCCAGTTCCTTGTAAATGAAGGCGGAATGATCATTGGCTCGTACAGTCATGATCATAGCGGATGTTGTGCTACGGACGAGACAGCAGCTGGAGCAAAAATTGAGGAGGATGAACCATCTTCTGACACCAATGATGGAAAAATAATTTCCTCCGTTGTGTTACCAGACCTGACAGAGGTCTCAATTGTTGAGATGTCTGTGACAGAAGAGGAATTAAGGGTCCTCAATCAAGAAGCCAGATCAACTGTTGGCTTTATGGAGACTCCTTATATGGAGGTGGAAGCAGCTGCAGCACAAATTGAGGAAGATGCACCATTCCCTGAAACCAATGATCCAGGGTTATTGACGTGTGAGAACAGTCCTGCAACGTGCATGGGTGAAGTTGACTTGAGTGAAAAGGGTCATCAGAAAGGCCTTGTGTCTTCCGCTAATACCAATATTGGTAAAGATGAGGTAAGAGGGGTTGATAAGATTTCTTAATATGTATGTATTGGTTTAGAAAAAGCGGATGATGACATCATACCAAAGGTTCTTTTCAAGAAAATAGTAACTGCATTATTTAATAAGTTTAAGTAACCAGTCACAGCGTGTGAAAAATAGTATGTATTGTTTTAGTAAAATAGAAACGGTACAGCAGCGAGCTGCCGGTTGTGTGTGGCAGCCGATGGAATGCAGCAATAGCTCCCAGTGCAGTGGGCTAGTAGGTATCTGAATTTAAATGCATCTGAAGTACCATAATTTATTAAAGAACTTAATCACAACGACTCGTTCTTCCCACATACTAAAAACTTCATTGGATAGCAGCATTTGACGCTTGATTTTCATTCGTTGTCCAGTTGCTTGTAAATCATGGCGGAATGATGATTGGCTCGTACAGTCATGATCATACTGGATGTTGTACTACGGACGAGAAAGCAGCTGCAGCAAAAATTGAGGAGGAAGAACCATCCTCTGAGACGAATGATGAAAAAATAATTTCCTCCGTTGTGTTACCAGACCCGACAGAGGTCTCAATTATTGAGACCTCTGTAACAGAAGAGGAGTTAGGGCTCCTCAATCAAGAAGCCAGATCAAGTTTTGGCTTTATGGAGGCTGCTCATGTGGAGGTGGAAGCAGCTGCAGCACAAATTGAGGAAGAAGCACCATCCCCTGACACCAATGATCCAGGGTTATTGACTAGTGAGAACAGTCGTGCAACGTGCATGGTTGAAGTTGACTTGAGTGAAAAAGGTCATCAGAAAGGCCTTGTGTCTTCAGCTAATACTAATGTTGGTAAAGATGAGGTAAGAGGGGTTGATGTGATTTCTTAATATGTATGTATTGGTTTAGGAAAAGCCGATGATGACATCATACCATAAGTTCTCTTCAAGGAAATAGTAACTGCATTGTTTAATGAGTTTAAGTAACCAATCACAGCGTGTGAAAAATAGTATGTATTGTTGTAGTAAAATAGAAACGGTACAGCAGCGAGCTGCCGGTTGTGTGTGGCAGCCGATGGAATGCAGCAATTGCCAATAGAGCGCGTAGAGCAAGAAGAAAAAAAAAAGGTAAAATTACAACAATAAAATGAATATCGAGTTGCCAAACGTGTTTTGACCATTTTAACCGGATATTCGTCAACTAGCAGATGCCATCGGTTGAGCTGTATTTTTCCCGTTGTTTCTGTTTACAGACAAAAGATGAGGTATCGTCTTCAATGAGCCATGGACAAATAAGACCTTCAAAGAAACGAAGAGGAAGGAAAAGGTCATCTAGAAACACCAGTAGTAACTCAGATGTGGATGATAGCTCCGCCCGTGCAAGCCAGTTACTTGTAAATCAAGGCGGAATGATCATTGGCTCGTACAGTCATGATCATAGCGGATGTTGTGCTACGGACGAGACAGCAGCTGTAGCAAAAATTGAGGAGGATGAACCATCCTCTGACACCAATGATGGAAAAATAATTTCCTCCGTTGTGTTACCAGACCTGACAGAGGTCTCAATTGTTGAGATGTCTGTAACAGAAGAGGAATTAAGTCTCCGCAATCAAGAAGCCAGATCAAGTTTTGGCTTTATGGAGACTCCTTATATGGAGGTGGAAGCAGCTGCAGCACAAATTGAGGAGGAAGAACCATCCCCTGACACCAATGATCCAGGGTTATTGACGTGTGAGAACAGTCCTGCAACGTGCATGGGTGAAGTTGACTTGAGTGAAAATGGTCATCAGAAAGGCCTTGTGTCTTCAGCTAATACGAATGTTGGTAAAGATGAGGTAAGAGGGGTTGATGTGATTTCTTAATATGTATGTATTGGTTTAGAAAAAGCCGATGATGACATCATACCATAGGTTCTCTTCAAGGAAATAGTAACTGCATTATTTAATGAGTTTAAGTAACCAGTCACAGCGTGTGAAAAATAGTATGTATTGTTGTAGTAAAATAGAAACGGTACAGCAGCGAGCTGCCGGTTATGTGTGGCAGCCGATGGAATGCAGCAATAGCTCCCAATGCAGTTGGCTAGTAGGTATCTGAATTTAAATGCATCTGAAGTACCATAATTTATTAAAGAACTTAATCACAACGACTCGTTCTTCCCACATACTAAAAACTTCATTGGATAGCAGCATTTGACGCTTGATTTTCATTTGTTGTCCAGTTGCTTGTATATCATGGCGGAATGATGATTGGCTCGTACTGTCATGATCATACTGGATGTTGTACTACGGACGAGACAGCAGCTGCAGCAGAAATTGAGGAGGAAGAACCATCCTCTGAGACGAATGATGAAAAAATAATTTCCTCCGTTGTGTTACCAGACCCTACAGAGGTCTCAATTATTGAGACCTCTGTAACAGAAGAGGAGTTAGGGCTCCTCAATCAAGAAGCCAGATCAAGTTTTGGCTTTATGGAGGCTGCTCATGTGGAGGTGGAAGCAGCTGCAGCACAAATTGAGGAAGAAGCACCATCCCCTGACACCAATGATCCAGGGTTATTGACTTGTGAGAACAGTCGTGCAACGTGCATGGGTGAAGTTGACTTGAGTGAAAATGGTCATCAGAAAGGCCTTGTGTCTTCAGCTAATACTAATGTTGGTAAAGATGAGGTAAGAGGGGTTGATAAGATTTCTTAATATGTATGTATTGGTTTAGGAAAAGCCGATGATGACATCATACCATAAGTTCTCTTCAAGGAAATAGTAACTGCATTATTTAATGAGTTTAAGTAACCAATCACAGCGTGTGAAAAATAGTATGTATTGTTGTAGTAAAATAGAAACGGTACAGCAGCGAGCTGCCGGTTGTGTGTGGCAGCCGATGGAATGCAGCAATTGCTCCCAATGCAGTGGGCTAGTAGGTATTTGAATTTGAATGCATCTGAAGTACCACAATTTATTAAAGAACTTAATCACAACCACTCGTTCTTCCCACATACTAAAAACTTTATTGGCTAGCACTTTTGACACTTGATTTTTATCTGCTGTCCAACTGTCAGATTACAAGCAGCTTCAAATCAGATAGGTCAAATTGGACAGTCCTAGGGCATTTATCAAATTTGTTATGGTAGTACGACTGACTGAGCGCAGTATAATTGAGCGCGTAGAGCAAGAAGAAAAAAAAAAGGGAAATTATAACAATAAAAATGAATATCGAGTTGCCAAACGTGTTTTGACCATTTTAACCGGATACTCGTCAACTAGCAGATGCCATCGGTTGAGCTGTATTCTTCCCGTTGTTTCTGTTTACAGACAAAAGATGACGTACCGTCTTCAATGAGCCATGGACAAATAAGACCTTCAAAGAAACGAAGAGGAAGGAAAAGGTCATCTAGAAACACCAGCAGTAACTCAGATGTGGATGATAGCTCCGCCCGTGCAAGCCAGTTGCTTGTAAATAAAGGCGGAATGATGATTGGCTTGTACAGTCATGATCATACCGGATGTTGTGCTACGGACGAGGCAGCACCTACCGCAAAAATTGAGGAGGAAGAACCATCCTCTGACACCAATGATGAAAAAATAATTTCCTCCGTTGTGTTACCAGACCTGACAGAGGTCTCAATTATTGAGACCTCTGTAACAGAAGAGGAGTTGAGGCTCCTCAATCAAGAAGCCAGATCAAGTGTTGGCTTTATGGAGGCTGCTCATGTGGAGGTGGAAGCAGCTGCAGCACAAATTGAGGAGGAAGAACCATCCCCTGACACCAATGATCCAGGGTTATTGACGTGTGAGAACAGTCCTGCAACGTGCATGGGTGAAGTTGACTTGTGTGAAAAGAGTCATCATAAAGGCCTTGTTTCTCCAGCTAATACCAATGTTGGTAAAGTTGAGGTAAGAGGGGTTGACGTGATTTCTTAATTCGTATATATATGGGTCATAGTATATTTTTTTAAATTATAAACGTCTCTTAGTAGGAACTTTTTTAACAGTTTACAAACAGTTTGGGATTTTTTCAAGTGCATTTTTACCATTTTGTTGCAAATTCAGCATGAAAATAATGTTCTACCTACCAGTAAACACCGAGAGCAGCTTCAAATCAGATAGGTCAAATTGGACAGTTCTAGTGCTGCATTAATCAAATTTGTTATGGTAGTACGACTGACTGAGCGCAGTATAAATGAGCGC
The DNA here is from genome assembly GCA_964035705.1 of Porites rus. NCBI lineage: Eukaryota > Metazoa > Cnidaria > Anthozoa > Scleractinia > Poritidae > Porites > Porites rus. The sequence continues at coordinate 4,628,450 of OZ038002.1, forward strand.
GTAGAACAAGAAGTAATAACTAATAAGTAATAAGTAATAATTTTCTACTTACTAGTAAACACCGAGAAGCCAAAGTTTGTTGCTTTCTTGGAATTTTATTGTTTGTACGAATGTTTTATTTATTACTCAAATTTTGTTCTTCCGAAAATTTCTCGAAAAACAGTGAATAGCCAAGGATATTTCGAATTTCGGGAGCCAATCAAAAACGGGGAAATTTACTATTCGCTGATTTGGTGAATAGTAACACTAGACATCCTGTAGCCAATCAGACCGCCCAGAAATTATTATCCACGGTTGTAGTATATACAAATAAAGAATGCAAGGAATATTAATCTCTCTAAATCACTTGGAATGGGTCTCGTTGGTAAGTTAAATTTCTAAAATGTGGTGGAAAATTTAAATTGAGAGAAGATCCAGTTTTCAAAAGTTTTTTTTTCGCATTCCTAGCCGATATTGCTTTAGCAGCAGATACCATCGGTTGAGCTGTATTCTTCATGTTGTAGGAAGTTGGAGTATTGTCTTCAATGCGGAGCCATGAAGAAAGAAAATCTTCCAAGGAAAGAAGGGGAAGAAAAAGATCATTTAGCAGCATGAGTAGAAGCTCAGACGTGGATAATACTTCCCACATCCCAAGAAAGTTGTCGAAATATGAAGAAGTTGTTTCCTCAGCTAATATCAATGTTGGAAGAGATGAGGTAAGAGGGGTTGATGTGATTTCTTGATATATATGCATTAGTTGCGGGGGCTATGGTGATTATAAAAAGATTAGTGAAAGGTGGTGAGTCTCGTTGGTAAGTTAAATTTCTAAAATGTGGTAGAAGATTTAAATTAAGAGATAGATCCAGTTTTCAAAAGGTTTTTTTTTTCGCATTCCTAGCCGATATTGCTTTAGCAGCAGATACCATCGGTTGAGCTGTATTCTTCCTGTTGTTTCTGTTTACAGGCAAAAGATGAGGTATCGCCTTCAATGAGCCATGGACAAATAAGACCTTCAAAGAAACGAAGAGGAAGGAAAAGGTCATATAGAAGCGCCAGTAGTAACTCAGATGTGGATGATAGCTCCGCCAGTGCAAGCCAGTTGCTGGTAAATCAAGGCGGAATGATTATTGGCTCGTACAGTCATGATCATACAGGATGTTGTGCTACGGATGAGACAGCAGCTACAGCAAAAATTGAGGAGGAAGAACCATCCTCTGACACCAATGATGGAAAAATAATTTCTTCCGTTGTGTTACCAGACCTGACAGAGGTCTCAATTGTTGAGACCTCTGTAACAGAAGAGGAGTTAAGGCTCCTCAATCAAGAAGCCAGATCAAGTGTTGGCTTTATGGAGGCTTCTTATGTGGAGGTGGAAGCAGCTGCAGCACAAATTGAGGAAGAAGCACCATCCCCTGACACCAATGATCCAGGGTTATTGACTTGTGAGAAAAGTCCTGCAACGTGCATGGGTGAAGTTGACTTGAGTGAAAAGGGTCAGCAGAAAGGCCTTGTTTCTTCGGCTAATACCAATGTTGGTAAAGATGAGGTAAGAGGGGTTTATGTGATTTCTTAACTTATATAATATATATGGATCATCGTAAAATTTTTTAAAATTATAAACGTCACTTAGTAGGAACTTTGTTAACGGTTTACAAACGTTTTGGGATTTTGTCAAGTGCATTTTTTCGAGTTTGGTGGAAATTTAGCACGAAAATAATTTTCTACTTACCAGTAAACACCGAGAAGCCAAAGTTCGTCGTTTTCTTGGAATTTTATTGTTTGTACGAATGTTTCATTTATAGCTCAAATTTTGTCTTTCCGAAAATTTCTCGAAAAATAGTGAATAGCCAAGGATATTTCGAATTTCGGGAGCCAATCAAAACACGCGAAAATTACTATCCGCTTATTTGGTGAATACTAACACTAGATATCCTGTAGCCAATCACAGCACCCAAAAATTACTATCCACTGTTGTAGTATGTACAAATAAAGAATGCAAGGAATATTAATCTCTCAAAATCACTTGGACTGAGTCTCGTTGGTAAGTTAAATTTCTAAAATGTGGTGGAAAATTTAAATTAAGAGAAGATCCAGTTTTCAAAAGTTTTTTTTTCGCATTCCTAGCCGATATTGCTTTAGCAGCCGATACCATCGATTGAGCTGTATTCTTCATGTTGTAGGAAGTCAGAGTATTGTCTTCAATGCGGAGCCATGAAGAAAGAAAATCTTCCAAGAAAAGAAGAGGAAGAAAAAGATCATTTAGCAGCATGAGTAGAACCTCAGACGTGGATAATACTTCCCATATCCCAAGAAAGTTGTCGAAATATGAAGAAGTTGTTTCCTCAGCTAATGTTGGAAAAGATGAAGTAAGAGGGGCTGATGTGATTTCTTAATATATATGCATTTAAATAATTAGTTGCGGGGACTATGGTGATTATAAAAAGATTAGGGAAAGGTGGTGATGACATCATATCATAGGTTCTCTTCAAGGAAATATTAACTGCACTATTTAACCGTAAGTACTCTACTTTATGTTTGCATCAGTTTCAGGTTACAGAGATCCTTATGAAGGACTTAGCCTTCTAGGCAAAATTCCTGACGGGCAAAAGTAATGATTTCGAATGAATAAACAATTATGGATATTTGAGTTACCTAGAATAGTCAAGGTGGAGGTACAAAAACCGAATCTAGCTAATAGTTTTATATTGTTATATTATAAGTTGTAAGCAACTAATCTTCTTGGAGACTGATCTATATGTCAGTTTTTTTAACCAAATCGTATATATCCATTGCATAAGATGGTGGCCGGCCGGTTTTTGTAGAATAAAAAATACAAATGGCAAATAAACACTGACAACACCATCATATGCCATTGACTGAGTGCGAAAGAGCTGTGGCGTAATCACGGTTTGAACATAGGATTTTTGTTAAGCTGCATGCATGTGAGATTCATGTATATATGGATTACTCTGGTGGGGGAGGGGGTGACTCTTAAAGATTAAGGTGGCGATTATATAATATTATGCTGTTGGGTCTCTTCAAACAAATCAAAACGTTTACCGGTATATGAACAACTGCATTATTTAACTGTTAGTACTTTTCTTTATATTTGCATGAGCTACGGTGTACGAGGATGTTTACGGGCGACACTTACGGATAAAGAAATTCGTAACGGGCAAAAAATTGTCGGTGAAAAACTAACAAAGTTTTGATAAGGCCTTAAAGGGGAAATTCCTTTATCTTTATTTCGGAATATTTAAGAATACAAGGATTAATCTCTAAAGGCTAGGTGAGGGTGCGACTACACGTAGGATATATCCATTCATCGATCTGATTCTTCGTTTTGAATTGCTCGAACTTGAAGAGATTAAAGCAGCTTCTTACGTCCTTGCAATTTCGAAGTAAGCAATTTCGTCGCCATTTTGTCGTGTTCTTGTGTGTTCCCGTTTAAGCCAATGAGCGCCTCCGAAAGAAATAATCGAAGGGGCAGCCAGTGAAAGACTATCATATATTTTCTTGCAAAAGGAGATCGTAGATGCTTCCTCTTGTTTACTTCAAATATCATAATGACAGTAACTCTTTCTTTGCTAATAACACATTATTGCAGTTGTTCTTAAAAGAACAGTACAACGCATGTGCATTAATTTTATCACTGTCCTTTTTTGATCGCAGGAACCTTTCAGAGGAAGCGGAATGATTTGTATGGCTCCATTTACAAGTGAGGCTTGCTCTTCAGGAGGTGAGTTGGGGAATACCTATCATTAACTGTGCTGCTACAAACCTCTTGTTCTATATCTGGCTTGTTTTCATGTTTAGAATCTTATGCTAAAATTTCTATGAAAGCAAAATTTTTAAAAAAGTAACCTCTGTAAATAATCACCCACTAGCTTCATTTAGTCCTTCAAAAAAGTATGTTCCTATAATCTCCATAAAAACAATGTGCCCGTCCTAAAATATTACTGATTGATAAATGTTTGCCTTTGTAAATAGATTAATTTTTAAACACAACCTTAGGAATCCGATAGGATGGTTAGGATTTTTTAATAAGTTCATTTATTTTATTATTTATTACGGTATTCATGTAACATGAGATATGTATCTTTATCTTGTGGAAATGAAGACCATTATTATATGTGTGAGTTAGTACGCGCGCTGTGATTTGTCAATTTTCGAGGTTAGTAAGAGGTATTTGTTATTATCAGTAAAATAATAAATTTTGAGCCTTAAAAACAAACCTTGTCTTTAGCAGCTGTTTTCCTTACCATTTTAGGTGTTAAAAAGAACTAGAGAAATAACCTAAATATACTATTTCAATTTCAGAAACTGTTGCACAACCACTGCCAATGACGGCTACAGTGAAGCAAGAATTGCCGGAGGAGTTTGATCCCGTTCGTGGCACTGTGGAACCGAATCTTGAATCGTCCGATGCTATGGGATATGTACGCTATTTTGTGTCTGCTGCGTTCAATGCCTTGTTTGGTGGAAACTTTCAAGCCCAGGCAGCTAATGTTGCAACCTTGCCTGCCAACTGGGGCCAACCCTTAGAGGTACTATATAAGCCTATTAATGAGCTACCATACGTATTTTCTTTTATTTTAAGGAGCTGTGTCATTAAATTTATAAGATTTTAAATAGTAGGAGCTGACACATTAATTGAAACATTAAGTGACAGCTCAAACCGTGAAAAGCAGATCTAAATAACAAAGCAAATACAAAAAGAGGCACGGATCGACAAACTTGAAGAAGATTAAAACGGCTTTGAAAACTTCTTAACCTAACAGTTTTTCGAGGTTTATCTTTCTTTTGACCAACTATTGCCTGGTTGATAGTAGTCAGCACCCAGTGTTTGAACAACTCTGGCGTGGAAGACAACTTAAAAAAAAAAAACAGTCCTCCCAACTCAAGAAAGTTCAGGTTTTTAAAAGAGAAATTAAAACAAGCAGTTAAATTTCAGGACTCAGTTAGTTTCTTTAATTTCATTTAGGACCATCCTACCCATGCTTTGAACACCAGGTCACGCCGAAGAAGGTTGCGTAGAGTTTGGAATGGAGAACAGTTCGTTTCTGAGGTAATTAGGGTCGATCGCCCGTTATCTACATTGACACGCTGTACTTAATGAAGTTCTCAATCCTGCTCAATCTCAATAGTAGAGCGAGCCTATAACATTCTCGACCCCAGAAACCCTCGTGACTTGTTTCACTTGGTCTTGTAATTTTGCTCTTACGTGATTAGAGCTGTGAGGCCCTGTAGACGAGAAATCGATATGTTTTGTTTCAATTTTATCCTTGGTTTAAATTTTATGCTCTTTTGTTTTTGGGTATGGTAATGTATGATAATGATTTATAAACAAAAGAAAAGAAAAATTAAACCAAGGATAAAATTAAACCACAACAGATACATGAAGATGTAGCCAGTTTTACTGAGGGAATTCTGTAACCTCTTGGTGACTGGAGATCTTAGTATCTGTCAGTCCGACTATCATAACTACAGCATAGATATCAGCTTTTGTTGAACCCCAATCAATTTTGCACTTTACAATACCCCAGAATAACATCAATACATAAACAATAGAAAAGGTTATCGGTATGAGCATTAATAACATGGTAAGCGGGGGTAATTACTTGTACGGTACTTTGATCTTTAAACAACTGCTAATAGTGACACTTTTTTGTTTCTTTTTACACAGGAGGCGGGGTGTGAGGAAACCAAACCTTACACCCGACGACCGCGCCGCCGAAAGAACTGAAGCATTTTATTTATGTTTGTGAAATCACGGCTGTTAATTGGTAATACTGTTCTACTTGTTGGGGTTTAAAAATAAAATTAAAAGCCACGAAAAAAATCAAAGAAAAGAAGAAAAAAAATTAGAAAATCAGCAAGAAAACAAACAAACAAAAAGAAATTAAAAAATAAAAAGCAGACATGATCGTCCGAATGAGTGTAGTCCTGAATAGGACTGTTGCTGACAGTAACTGACGTTGGGCAGCCTGTGCGGTAGTCATCTTCCCAGGCAAAGTGAGTTGTATCACGTAAACCAATGGTGATGGCAGGGAAACAGCTGACTTCGATACCGCGGCGTTTGTTCCAAGTTAATGGAGCCAGGTGTCTAGAGTAAGTGGTTGATGTGACTGATTTTATGACCATTTCTTGTCACCCGTTTGTGTTCAGTCAGTCGCCTGCTAAGGTTTCTGCCGGTCTTACCAGTGTAAGTGGCCTAACAGTCACAGCATTTGATCTTGTATACATCTCTTTGTCTTTCCTCTGGTCTGTCTTTGTCCTTGATATTCGTTAACAAATTCGTCGAAAGTGGTGGTCGATTTGTGTGCAACGCGAAAGTTATAAGGTAGCTGAGCATGTGCGATAGTTTAAGAGGCGCCCCTGATGGAAGGCGGGATAGCCATTGTCGTAATAGGGCCTGAATTAATGGAGGGGTAGGTGTGGAGATCGGAGTTGCTTTAAGTGTTTTTCCTAAAAATAAGTGCGCGTTGTAGCTTTTTCTAAAAAACGTTGTTTTAGGTGGTCGGTTTCGTTTTATGGGATTACGGTAAGATGAGTCACAAACTAGTTGGGATCATCTCGTCAAACGTCTCTACCTAGGGATTTTGGCGCGACGAGGGAACTAATTGGTGACTCTCCCAACATCCTACAAAACGTAACAGATAACCTTTACAATGTTTTCGGTGAAAACAGCTACGATGCGGCTTATTTTGGTCGAGATACACGCGGCAACTCTTGAACTTAAAATCAACTTCAACGTTTACTCAGACCCTGCTACGACAGTGAGTCCTCCTTAATATCAGAAAACTATCGTACGTTTTCTACAACCGTACAACATACGCTTCGCACACTATCCGATGACCACTTTACGCCGTACTGCTTACGGATGTAAAAGGCAAAAACAGTTTGGATGATAAACAGGGAGCAGTATGCAATGAACAAATGCGGCGATTGCCTGGCCACTTATATTGGTGAAACCGGCAGAAACCTTAGCACTCGACTGACTTAACACAAACGAGCAACAAGAAAGGGTGATCTCATCAATCACCTTGCTGAACACCATTTCCCGAAAAAAAAAATAAAATAAAAACAAAAAAAACAACAAAAAAATGATAAAAAACAACAAAAAATACAAAAAAAATGATAAAAAACAACAGAAAACAACATCAACAAAAAAAAACAACAAACAAATACAAAAAACCCAAACAAACAAACAAACGAAACCAATAACAAGGCATAAAACCATCAGCTGAAGTGATACAACTCCTTGTGTCTCAGGTGATGACCTCTGCACAGGTTGTACAAAGCGTCAGTCACTACGAAAAACAGTCCTTTTCAGAACTTTACCCACCACGGACGAACATACTCCAAAGTACAGAACAATAAAAAAAAAAAAGAACCTACAAGTAGAACAGTGTTGAAACCACTGTGGAGCTGTTGAAGAGAATAAAACGAGACAAAATAATGAAATGTTAGTTTGGTTTAATACTTGCAAAACGGCTGCTCCACAGAATGCGAGTGAACACACGCTTAACAAATAAGAGTATCGAACTATGAACAAAAATCAACCCAAGCGGTCCCTTTGGGGAATTTTCTGTTTTCTCACTTACAACACCGTAATTTTTAGGGAGTTATTATAACTCCAAAAATGGAGTAAAAATTTTAGGTACAGGATAACCCCTTTTTTGGGGTTATTTTAACTCCTAATTTAACTCCGAATTTGGGGTCATTTTTACTCCTGAAAAAGAGTTCTTTTTACTCCCAGTCTGGAGTTAAAATTACTCCGAAATGGGGTTATTTGTACTCCTTACAAGGGTTGTTTTTACTCTTTTTGGAGTTAATTTAACTCTAAAAGTGGAGTAAAAATTTTAGGTACCGGATAACTCCTTTTTTGGGGTTATTTTAACTCCTCAGTATCTGGGGTCACTTTTACTCCTGAAAAAGAGTTCTTTAAACTCCTTTTTGGAGTTAAAGTAACTCCACGAAAAATAACTCCACTGTAAGGAGTTAAATTAGCCGCACTAGAGGAGTTATTATAACTCCCTGAAAATTACAGTGAACTGACAGGCTATTTTCATTTTCCACGTCCATAGGCTCCTGCCATGCCGTGCTAGTAGTAATTGTGACGGGGAATTCAAATTATACCGGGGCCGCGAAGCGGTCTGCATGTATAATTGGGATTATATGAACAAACGAAAAGAAAAATATATGAACACTATCCGTCACCAACATTTATACTTTTCCACTGACGGAGAATCTACATAACATCTTTTGAAGCACTTTTTTCTGCCAATTGCCCAATCTTGCGCATGCTCGGCTGTTTTCTGCTGCGCCTCGCCATTTTCGCGTCTTCGCTCGGATTGCTTGTTGGAAATTACTCACAGCTTACGAAAAACGAAGGAAACAAAACATCACAAAACATCCTTAACAACGAACCTAAGCACAAATCTAACCCTGACAATAGTCCATTAAAAAAAAAAAAAAAAACGAATAAACTAAATTATACCAGGGATGACCCACGGATAGCCATAGCCGTTTCTTTTTCGAACGCAAAGCCAGAAACGTTCGCAGGGATAACAATTTCTCTTGAACGGATTTCCTGAGCCGTTCGAACCGATACCAACTATTTGGAAAAGCCTTTCACAACTATCAGTGATTTCGTGTAACACGAAATTCTCTGGGTCTTGTGTCCGGTGTCTTAATATCATTCTGCATTTGAATATATACTTGTTAGGCAACCATTTCGAGTGGTATACCGTAGAATATCCCAAGAATCCCTTGTATTAAGGCAAGTGTGTATACCAAGAAAATAAAAGTGACAAGTGGAATATTCCACGGTAAATCACGACAAAGCGTCGCATAACTTTTTTTATACCATGTCATAGCAAGTACAGTACATAGACAGTACAATAAATAATATGCGCCGCAGAAATCATTTTCAATGGGTTTGAACTGGCTTCCAATTGTCTAAGATGGCAACGATTTGAAAACTTTTTAAATTAATATGCATAAGAAATGTTTATTTACTAAAAATTCACGATTCAGATTAGACAAAATGCATGTTACCTGAACGAGGCGGCCCCTAGATTATGCTGACAACCTTGCTAACGCAGGAATTAAATTCTTTACTGTTCTTGGGTTTCTTTGCTCTCCAGCTTCTTGATCCCTCAGCTGTGTTTCGTCGGAGAAGTATTCATTTACTGCTGAGTTTTCGACCTCAAAACTACTGCCGAGGGAAAAATTTGACTGTAACATGGCTCAAGTAACACTACCATGCGAGCAGAGGCTACATTTTCGCGGTTTGAGCTGGCGTGCGCAAAGTAGCCCAGGCTACTTTTCGCACGCCAGCTCATACCGCGAAAATGTAGCCTCTGCTCGCAGGGTAAAGCAACACTTGAAATAAACTAGAAATGTGGTAGATGCAAAATTCCGGGGGGAATAAGATCGCAGCGCTCGTTGCGGAAGAATGTATGGGGGTAAAAAGGTTTTAGGAAACAGCGGTTCTAAACAGGTGTTCAGCACTCAGATTTTTTTCTTTGTCCAGTGCTCGTGACATGTTCATCACGTCATTTCTCATGTACAAAAAGGGTAGCCCCGCCCAGTTGTTCCAAAGATGGAAAGCGCTATCCATTGGATAAATCACTATCCAGAGGATAGCGCTATCCACCTTTTGAGCAACTTGGAACACTACCGTTTTCGTTCAGCGTAGTTACTAAAACAAGGAATGACCTACAATGACCTCACAATGAATTACAGCCACTTACAATGAGCTATAATAAGCTACAATAAGCTACAATGAGCTATAGTGACCTACAATGACCTCACAATGAGCTGAAGCGACCTACAATAAGCTACAATTATATTTGTTTCTAAAAAGACCTCGAAAACTGTGGGATAATTGCAAAAGCTCGCTTTTATCTATCATCCAAATCGTTGCTGAATTTATATCAATTTTGGTTTCTGGGAAACTGCCCGCCTAGCCCTCTGCTAACCCACCATTTTGCCCCAAGTGAGTCGCAAATGTTAACGTTGAGTTAGGGGAGGGGTAGGTGGGTAGTTTCCCTGAATTAATCCCGGAACTTATATTACTCACACTCCCTACCTGACTTACTGTAATGTTGCCTGGTCTTCCACCCATTGCTCTAACATAAACTGTATTTACCTTTTGCAAAAGAGCATTATATCGAAAGAGCGGATTATACCGCCCCATTATTTAGCAAACTTAGAGTCCTTGACATTCTTTTTCTGTTGCTATATTTATGTATTCCTTCCTATCACCATAATCTTTTGCCTAGTAGCTTTCGCAACCTCTTTTTTTGAAAACTGACTTAAAAGTAGTAACCAGGCTCACCATTATGAAACTCGACCAGCCTCTCAGTGTAGGCCGCATTTTTGTCGAACTAATGATTAACTCTCGGACGCAAAAGGGGGTTGGGGTGGATGCTACCTTGCCTAAGGTTTTTCTAATTTTTTTCCTAGAGGATAAAACATCAGCACCTGATGTTTTCGGTAGCTGTTCGCTCATCCCTCGCACACATTTTGAGTAAAGTTCAGTGATGGTCAGTTTTTATGATTACAAGATATGAAGTCATAGGTAGCAGGTGGTCAAGCCATTTGCTTATTTATGTGTTAATTTTCAAGTCAAGCACAAAAATCACCTTTTCTCGCGGTTTTAACCTGATTTATAATTCTTGGTAAAATTTAAGATGGCGACCATTGTTGGTGACGTCAAATGCCTCCAGCAGCGCCACCACCAACCTCGTTTCCAGGGGCCTGTGTATAAAAGCGGGACGGGGACATTGGGACGCGTGTGTGGGGACTTAAGACTTGGAGACGCGATACGAGGGATTTGGGGACATCAAGTATGGGACGTGGGGACGTGTGGGACCTTCACTAGGGACGTCAAATACAGGGACGAGGGGGACGCGGGGACATTAATGATTATTGCAAATGGTCGGAGGTAAATGCGATATCTCTTTCTTCGTGAAAATGTGTTATTTATGGTCAACATTAGATTCCATCGTTCAGAACCACATTGGACACCTTAAATAAATAAATAAATAAAAATAAAATAAATAACGATTTGCAGGTAGCACATCCACATAGTGGTTCTTCGTCTACCTGATTCCTGGTCGAATTGGAATTTGAAAATGTTGGTTTTTGAGGAGAGGGGAAAACCGGAGGACCCGGAGAAAAACTTCTCGGAGCAAGGGAGAGAACCAACAACAAACTCAAAAAATTTATACAAAAAATTTCCTTATAGAAGAACTGTAATGAATGCTGGACTAGTACATACTAGCAACAACTTGCCCGAATGGCAAGCCGTAAAACCGACTTTCTTTGCACCCTATAGGAGTATGCGCACTGACTATCGTCAATAGGGTTAAGCACTGTTGGGAAGCATTTACTGTTAGGTTTGCCACTAAAAATAAGTAAAACAAAACAAAATATTGACACAATAGTTGAATCCCCTGTGATACAGGCGATGGATTTTGGAGCTAGCCCTTCGGGGTTCGAAGCTCGCTTATGCCACTTAATTTAGCTTCCTCATTTATTTGGAATTGAATGCTGTTATTCTACATAAATTTTGGCGACCGAAAGCCACCCTACCCTGCATAGGGCTCCAATATTCCATCAGTAAGAAGACCAGGACAGCAGTTGCACGGGGTCTTCGCCGAGTCTTCGCTTCGTAAACCACAGCTAACCCAGGCTCACTATTTCTGTCACGTACGGGTTTCATACAACATGAGTAAATATAGAGAACATATGGGCGAAGTTTAGGTCAGGAAATTTGCCAGAAAATGGAAATAAAAATCGATGAAACTTACCATGTGTTGAGTTTTTGTTGTCCTTAATATGTACACGAAGTTTCGGGAAAAATAGTCTCCTTTATCTTTCCTACATAGTATAGTGGCCACTATACTATGTAAAATCAAATGTATCTCGATCGTGATACATTAAGCAATGGTGTACCCCGCTCGGGATACATTACAGCACGTGATCAAAGCATAGTGGAAAGTGGAGTGACAGAAGGCGGGAAAAACACTGCCAGTTTTCTTTACCGTGAATGAACACAACAACAAAAACACGAAGTCGAACGAAGACTCAAGCTAAAAAGCAACGATTTTATCCCAGAAGAGAAACAGCAACTAGTGGAGGAAAAAGACGCAGATAATTTTAGGAAAGTACTTTTTTGTAAGTCATTCATTCATTGGTTTTGAGAATTAGATTTGTGTTTTTATAAGTACAGAGTGGACTGTTTTGGTTAGCTCCGGTTATTCTTTTGTCGCTGTTAAAGTGGAAGTCCAGAAATATAACAAAACACTTTTAAGTGACATTAAAATGTCAGGTCCCTCGGGAAACTAAATGTTTCCCTCGGGACCCGACATTAAGTGTATAATGACCTACAATGAGCTGCACTGAATGACCTACAATGTTCTACAAAGTTCTAAAAAAAAAATGACAGATAATGACACGTGTCGAGTTGGGCCAGATTGTTTTCGTACAAGTTTTTAACACAGGAAGACCATCCAAAAAGGGTTTTTGCGACTTTTTTATCATCATAATCATCATCATTACATGAATTATTAAACTCATCTACAAGCGTAATAAATCTTAGTATTGCTGTCATCACTTAGGCTGTCATACAGTACACTAAAAGTGTTACGTTAAAACACACATCTGTTACCGCTTCTCGACAAATTTGTCTTCCTGATCTTTTAATGTCTTTTTCGTATTTCCACTTTAGCTCATTGCAGGGATCTTCAACGTATTTTTAGGGTGCACGCTCATTGTAGCTTAGTAACTAGGTTTCCCTTCAGTCTCACACCATCCGCCAACCGCCGCCCCATTTTTTTCGTTACTCGCTCGTTTTCTTAATTCTTCCCAAGACTGTGTGGATCACTAGAATGGAAACTGGGAAACTGCCTACTTACGCTTCCCCAGGGCAAAATGTTGGCTCAGAGCAGGGGTAGGTGGGCAGTTTCCCAGAAACGTATACTGTCCTAGACTGCAAAAAAGTCCGTATTTTTGCGTATTCAAGTACGTGCGAGCAGCCAAACAAAAGGTCTGTAACGAGGCTGAAAAGACTACGCCACGCTTTACCGATTTCTTTACTGATTTTAAGAAAAAAACCCGACTGTTTTCAGTCTAATACTGTCCTATAGACTAACACAACAAAGCTACAACAACGAATACTAGCTGTCCAATGACTAATAAGGGTGGTCTAAAGAACATGACCTCAAAAACTCAGGTATTATTGGAAGGATTTTATTGTTGAAAAAATTAATGACTTTCCACGTTAAAGAGAGAAGTGAGATTATGATCCAATGGTCGTCATAACAAATCAGCAGTGGCTACGATGTAAATCGCGTCTGTTCACATATGTGGTTGAAGCGACTGCAATGAAGAAACAACTGAGTTTGCTTAACACGATAGTGCTAGGTTATCATATCCAAGCTTAATATTACATGGAAGCGTAGGGTGCTATTACGAATACCTCTATCGCATCGCTTTCGTGGCTAATCTGGTGATATTGGTAACAGCTTTGGTTCGGTACCCTTCTAGGACATCAACGCCAACCCAAGGTTTCTATATCAAGTCGCTCCTGACGTCTCGCGCTCGGTCGAGTGACGCTTTCATAAATCTCGGTTATCCTCGTTTAACTTACATGGCTTTAGGGTGCCGTTTCGACCTTCTTCTTGAATACATTTAACGATTATTGAATTCGGCTTTTGTATGATGTTAAGAATTCTACAAATCAGGAGAATGTTATCCACCGAGGTTGAAGGGTGTAGTGGATAGCAGCCTCAGAGATCTGCATAATTCTTCACATCATACAAAAGCCGAACACAATAATTGTTTTTTTATTCATTCAAAATATTGCTAAGCTCTTAAAAAGGTTACCACCTCGAAAACTTTCTCTAAAACTTTGGCCTAATCAGGATGGAAACGGTCAGTTCAAGCAAGATCTCTCACTCGTTGGAGATCACTCGATCCCACTCTCACTAGTACTTTCAGCACTTGAAGATAAAATTCGTATCCCCGCTTATTCCCGCGCGGCCACGTAATATCCTCTTTGCCTAGTCCCTGTACGGCGTTTTCCCAGTCCCTCTCGGTCAATTCGTTTCGGTGACGTATGCGAGGCGAACGGGCGGAAAAGTCAAGTCAAGTCAATCTTTATTTAAACACGGTAAAATCCATCAGGAATTTAAAAAAAAAAAAAAAAAAAAAAAAAAAAAAATTAAAAATAACCTAACTATCCTAAACAAAATTCAAAACCTGACTACAACTAATCTAACTAAAACCTGTTTTTCATGAATGCCGTGTATAACATTAAAAATGAACATTAACTAATCTTTTAAATTGACTAAGAGATTCGGCTTCTCTCACATGACAGGGTAGGCTGTTCCAGAGAACTGTTCCGCTATAAGTAAAGCTGTTTTTCATGAAATTAGTTCGCGGAAATGGGACAAATAGTTTGTTAACAGAGTCCCTCAGGGAGTAACGCGTTTCATTTCGTTTAACAAACTTAGATGATAAATATTCAGGAACAAGGCCATTTAAAGACTTGTATACCATTATGGATTTCTGTATTTGAAATTGAGTGCTCAAGTCTTTCCAATCGAGTTGTCTAATCAAACGGTTAGCATCAGCATCATAGCTAGAGAAGGTTAAAACGCGAGCGGCACGGTTCTGAAGCTTCTGTAGCCTGTCAAATAATGTTTTACCACAATTACCCCAGACAAGATTGCAATAATCGAAATGAGATTGAATTAGTGAGTTGTATATATAGTGAAGGGTAGGTGGAGGGACAAAAGGTCTAATTCTTTTTATTGCTCCAATTCCGGAAGCGACCTTTTTAGATAATTTATCAATGTGTGTTTGCCACCGTAGATTTTCATCAATAAATATTCCAAGCGATTTGACAGAGGAAACGTGTTCTATCGGAACATTATTAATCGAGAGCTCAAGTGGGTTCGACAAAGTACTCAATTTTTGTCTGGAGCCAATTAGCATGAATTCAGTTTTAGAAGTGTTCAAAGTAAGTTTATTGGAAATAAGCCATAATTATCGACCTATTTCAGTCATTTCCGTTATAGCTAAAGTGTTTGAAAGGATTGTTTATGATCAGTTGTATAACTTTTTGACCAATGAAGATATCATTTCTAATCATCAATCGGGTTTTCGCTCGTTACACTCAACTGCAACTGCCCTTCTGGAAGCTACAGATAATTGGGCCTTTAATATTGATCGTGGCAATGTTAATGCTGTGGTTTTCCTCGATTTAAAAAAGGCTTTCGACACCGTTGACCACGATATCCTTCTAGCTAAAATGAACCTTTACGGAATACAAGGTACAGCTCTTGATTGGTTTAGGTCGTATTTAACTAATCGTACACAACGATGTCTTGTTAACGGTTCTCTTTCTAGAATCTGCTCTCTTAAATGTGGGGTACCGCAAGGAACAATCCTTGGCCCCCTTTTATTTTCACATGGACCACATTTTCGCATGGACCACGTGACCCGAAACGCTTTGGCCGCGAGGAAAAATGAAGCCTAGGGACTAGGCAAATATCCTCTATCTTTCCCAGTGGATTTTTGGGTCTTCGAATCAGGCGGCATACGTGACTAGTTTAGCCTGAGTGACTTTATTTAGGAATATTTGTATATCATTCTCTAGTTAAATTGAGGATGAACTTTTTATGTTGTTCGGACGGTAATAAACGCTCAGGCTCACATTTCGAACTGCACACCAATTACCGTCTCGTAGTCGTGAATACAAATAGCAAATACTACTTTTTAGAATTCTTTTGGTGATTAAAACAAATATGATAGCCGCGAGCTACCAGCCCCGAATCTTACGTCTCAAATATTGGCAGACGGATAATGTGAAACTGCTAACCACAAACATCGGTTTGTCGTTTGCAGTAAGATGGCTAAAGCACGATCTTGAGAGAGAACACTTCCACCTAGTGGTCATGCAGTGAAGGCAAAGAAAAGTGTACGAAGAAGTGTGCTGCACGTGCAAAGTTGTTGTTTTGCTAATTCTCGATTGCTTTTGGACGTTCTCGTTATTGTCGTGATATCTTAAATTCCCAAGTTACGCCGCAAAACAGTGATGGCAAATATTGCCATCACTTTTGACTTTGGAATGAGGTATTACTCTGGTGTTTTACCGTTGCTGTTGATTTACCTGGCGTGAAGGGGCTTTGTCTTTTGTGTTCGACAGTTTTTTCCCCAGTAGCAATCGACGCGGGAATTCACAGCATCTGCAATTTAACAGACAGGCAATGACTCACCTGGTAACTACCTGGTTTTCATACAAGAGGAAAATGCTTATACTGTAGCAATTTTTGCGTCCAAAAGTCACTTAAATCCGTTTGAGCCACATTTAGCAACCTCGCTATATTCTATAAGTTAATACAATCGATTCCTGTATTCATCTATTGCATTAGTATAAACTTCCAAGAACTTTCCAAAACTTAAGTAGAATGACAAAAAGGAATTTTAAAAACGTTTTCCAGGGCCCTTTTAGAAACAAACCTTTACAACTCCAAACATGTTTCGGAATATAGTATAGCGAAATACATCTAGGCGCGCGCAATATCCCTCCTTTTTCTAGCCTGTGTACAGAACCCCCTCCCCTCAGGAAAAATCGATTTTTTTTCATCAAGGGTGGGGGGTACACAAGCTATCATTCCCCCCCCCCCCCCAACCTGAGCGCCAAGGAACAGAGCTTGCTATCAGGCTAGCGAAAGGCAAATGGGTTCGAATAATGAAGGTCTGAAAACAGGGGTAAAAAATTTAGTGTTTGGTTGGAGAGAAGATGTTCGTTTGGTCCGCAAATATAATCTCTTTAAGGCAGTTTAGACTCACCGGGTAACTGATCCCTCGGAATGTCACGGCGAAACTGGTACGCGAGCTCCTGTAGGTTACGAAGTGCACATCTGTAGCAGAGAACTGTGGAGGATGTTAGATTGTGGGACGCCCCATCTAAAAACCGAGCATACAACCAAAAATCTCCTGTTAAGAGTCATATTTACACTGTCTGCTGTTGGAGTTTGCATGTAGTGATTTTTGTAGACATGGCATTAAAACTTGATAAAATTTGCCCAATTTTTTTAAAGTTTCAATCCATTACCATTCTTGCCATAGAAAGCAACAGTCGACAGGAAACAGTTTTAGTACCTAAATATAGGCTCAAATAACAAAACTATTTTAGTTACCCAACTGACGCGAAGAAACATTTTAACTGGGCAAAAAGGCAACAAACAGCCTGACATAGCCGCTGTTATCATTTCTAACTCAGGCACCGTTTAACAGGTGTCTCCCAAGATGAAGTGAATGCTATATTACCAATGGTGGAGTACTCTTCAGCATCCAACTTTTGAAGGCATTTTTGTACCAAGTCTTCTTTGCTCAGGCTTTGCTCTGTCAGATAATCCTGTCGACACAAAAGTAAAATAACATTTCTTTACTTTAACAGTGATGAGCATGTAGCATATTGTTAGTACAAACAAACCTTCTAAAGCGACCACCCAAAATAAAAATATTTAGTGGTCGCTTACGGGAGGTGGTTGATTACCAGAATTAAAAAAATGTAAATTGTAATTTGTTTACCCACGAAGCAGTTAGGAGTTCTTATGAACTCGTTTAAATATGTCCGTGCGTTCTAGATCGAATTGGAATTTAGAAGTATTGGTTTTTGAGGAGAAGGGAAAACCGGAGTACCCGGAGAAAACTGAACCTCACGGAGCAAAGAAGAGAGCCAACAACAAACTCAACTTACATATGGCGTCGGCGTCGGGATTCGAACCCAGGCCACATTGGTGGGAGGTAGTGGTATAACGATAAATCGAATTCTCGTTTAATCGCGATTAAGACCGTTCGGTTCGATTTACGATTCTTTGCTTCCACATTTCGATTTTGCTTCGATTTTTGCACACCTTTTCCAGGGTGCCCTCTGTGAGTTATTATAAATATATTGTAAAATCAGAATTCAGAACTCTTTAAAATGTGCGTTTTTGGTTGACGAGCAAAGACGATAGCAGTTCGTGCGCCATTTTATGTTGCCTACTAAAAATGCTGTCCTTCAACCACCCCTTGAGAATTTCCACATAAGGCAAACCGTCTTTGTCAGGTTCTCAAAGATGGCGACGAATCAAGCGACTGTGAATCCTCCTGTCCCTGTTACTATTCTCTAATTGAGGGGTTAGGGTTGCATGTTGTTAGCATTACACGTTATGTTATAAGAATTAAGAAACATTTACATAATAGAATCGAAATAATCGATATCGAAAGACAATAATCGAAATCGAATTGAATAATATTGAATCGAATTGAATATGAATCGTTACACCCCTGGTGGGAGGCGAGTGCTTTCACCACTCCGCCACCCTTGCTCCACACGGAAACAAACTTCAAGAATCTTTTTCAAGAAGAGGTCCCGAGACATTAACTTTTTGGTAGTATAGTATTTCTTACATGCAATTTCTCAAGTCAAGATACGAGTAGTTCAGTGTTATGGTTAAAAGCTCTTCGTATACTCTTAGTAGTGTAGTACATACTGCAAACCATAGTGCGTCAAATGGTCGCCAATAAGAGGTTAAAAATGATGAAAAATTATAAAATCACCACCACCAAAAGTGGTCGCCCTCGCTTACGAGAGGTTCTTATTATAGGGTTTTCACTAGGAAAAAATAGTGTTTTGGATAGATGGTCGCTAAAGGGAGGTAATCGCTTATGGGAGAAGAAGCAAAGCCCTATCTTCCAAACTAATTTGAATCAAATTTCTGAAATACTCCTACAGCTTGTTCAACTAAACCACTTATTAACAGGGATGACAGTAAGACTTGGCCTTGCCGGGTATATGCATTAAGTACATGTAGGCGGGGAACTGAAAAGCTAGAAACTTCTCTGGGGTATATTGTCATTTTTTTTCCTATGAAAGTATCCAGGGATAACGCTCACATGCAGTAGCCGGGGGAAATCACCGGATCCCCGGGCCTTAGGAAACAGCCCTGTATTTAGATTCTTGAAGGGTCAAGAATCTAGAACAAAAACTTTGTGAAATGTTATATTATATTATCCAAACCAGATTTTTCATAGCAATGATCTAAAGGATAATAACTTTCAATCACTTATATATAAACTACTAGATTGTAAACCTGAATGAAATCCGTTCTTACCTTTAGTATTTTGGATTCATAAGGGTTGTTGTTTATCAATGATGAAAGATTGGTTTCTCCAACCTTGAAGTCTGAAACAAACGAATTTGAAATTAAAATAATAAAAAAAATGCTCTTGCAGGAATAAAATCTGTTGTAATGTTAAGACAAAGCCACCAGCAGATCAGACAAGGGCGGGGAGGAGAAACCCGTGCACACGTTGAGAAAACGGGTAGAAGTTACCACGGCGGCGACGCGGTAAAAGCGTCGCTTAAAAAGTGAATTCGCGTTCTTCAACATGTAATCTTCACCACAATCATTTCAAAAGTAAGCGATCTCTCCTGGAGTTTACTTCCTAAGAACCATATCCAAGATCGGACAGAAAACAAATTCGTTGTTGCGTATCTACGTCTTCCCTATAACGAGAAATTAGGCATTTTCACACCATAGTCGTACAGTGACGGCAAACTAAAAAATGAACAAAAAGTGGCCTGCATGTGCAAAGTTGTTGTTTTGCTTGTTCAATTTATTGCTTTTTTGATGTTCTCGTTACCGTCATCATCCCCCTGACAGGACGGACCAACATTGGTACATGTAAAGCAAAATACATCTTCAAAAATAACAGGACAAAGTATAATATATGCCGTGTGGCACGAAATTTTTGCGGGAGTTAATTTTTGCGGATTAGCGATTTTTTGTGTTTTGCGGGAACTAACTTTTGCGATTAGGAAAGATTGGTTTTTCTTGCTCGGAATTAATTTTTACCCAGTATTGATTAACCTGAGATCAGGCCAAATTTTAGCGGTTCTCATACATTCTTTCTAACGGCTACCACTAAAATTGGGACTCTCTTTTCGTTTCGACTTGCCCGCCGGAATGTAATTTTCAAAGCGAAACGAAAATAGAGCCTGATCTCAGGTTAAGTATTAATAATAATAATAATAATAATAATAATAATAATAATAATAATAATAATAATAATGACTGTTTATTAAGACTCATTGCAGCAATATACAGAATGGCTGAATAACAGAGCTATTTACAAAACATATAATACTAAAATATAATACAATATATCCAATAAATACTAGAAAATATAATTGTACAAGCCACTAGGTATACTTATGCGTGACAAACTCTTGCGTACGCTTGGTGCTACAGGTAGGACGCGTGGAGCGGCTAATGCCAGATCTAAGATTATAATTATGCACAACCTCCTCCTGTTTGGGGAGCATAAAATGCAAGGGGTGATTCTCATTCCGGAGTCTAACAATATAAACCTGGCATAGATGGGCGCGTCTGTCACTAAGAGTTGTTAAATTTAGGGCATTTAATGCCTCGTTGTAATTCATTAAAGGACAAATGATGCGCACAGCCCTTTTCTGAATGCTCTCAATCTTGTAAGATAGAAAATCTGGTATATTTTGCCAGACAGGGGCAGCATATTCTAGAACAGGACGAATAATGGTTGTATAAACCTTAGCGAGTGAAGCTGGAGGTGCACCACATTGCTTAAGGACCCTTAAAGGGTAAAGCCTCCTGTTTCCCTTTTGCACTATAACTTCTACATGATGGTTCCATTTCAGGTCATTACTTACATAAACGCCTAGTAGCTTATATGTCATGACTCTCTCAATTGTGTTACTACCAATTACAATAGGATTCACAATAAAATTATGATTACTCATAAAATTAATTAGCATCTCCTTGCATTTAGTAGGGTATTGATAATATTTCGTTTTTCACTGAGTGCGTGCAATAGAAAAACATTTTTAAACAAAACTACGGTGTGCGTACCTTGTACTATGTAAAACTAGTATTTCATTGCAAACCGCTTTGTTTCTGAACGAAAGAGGCACGTTGTAATCTAACGGACGGTTTCTTAGTACTGTATTTTTGTGTAGCGAATTACACTGGAGTAAATTTTTGTGGAAAATTTGATTGTGGTAGTTTTTATTTGCGGACAATAATTTTTGTGGATGGCTAAAAAAATCCCAAAAATTAGAACCACCCATCTACATAGCTGATACAAATGGTACAAATTTAATGTGGACAGTTTGAATAACTCAATTTGAAAATCGGCCACTGTACGGAAAGCGCACTTTTTCGTGAAGGACTATGACAACCATTCTAGCCAGAAGTGTTTTTAAAAAAAGCTGTACCTTCAACTTCCACCCCTCCCCTCCTCTAAGGAAAGGCCAAGAGAGAGAGAGAGAGAGAGAGAGAGAGAGAGAGACCCTCAATGTTTTCTTATTTTAACGTGAACTGAAATGATTTTTTTTTAATACTAAATCGTACCATAAAACAGAAAATTTGAAACCAACATTGAGGATACATTAGTGTACCTTTAAATTTATTGAGGCATCCTAGACATCCAGCCTTGCGGCAACCAAATAAAAGATGACAATAATGTTTTGAACATATTTCACCTGACGAAATTGAAAAAAAAAAAAAATACTGTATAAAAATAAAAAATAATATTCAAACATTCTGGCTTACGGTGTAAGGTATTGCAATAAGACATGCCTCTCTCAAACAAGGCGATGTCCACGATGGGGCAGGGAAGGAAGTGCAATGGATGATACCAGGAGCCGATTACTTTTTGATACATGTAAGTGTGAAAAAAACCTCTTACTCCTCAGCACTCCTCAGTACTGGTCAACAGGGAGTTAGACTACGAGTAATCCCCCATTTTTCCTCAGGGATAGTAGAGTGAGCGAAACGCGAGCACGCGTGAAAATCACCCCACGTGAGCCGCGTGTTGCCTTTTCTCGCGTGGGGTGATTTTCACGCGCGCTCGCGTTTCGCTCGCTCTACTATCCCTGAGGAAAAATGGGGGACTACTCGTAGTCTAACAGGGAGTTTAAGCAGCGATGTTTTTGAACATTGCATGTCAACCGGAAATAAGCCTTTTTCTCTTTTAATATGATTGACATGACTAAGCTTTGCTAAGTGTCTTTACTCTTAAAGAGATGATTTGCCCAAACGTTTTTCCTAAATCATGGCTCCGGAGAGCAAGAAGTCCTTCAAAACGTCATTGCGTAAACTCCCTATTATCCTTCACCACAGTTTGGGCTTGGTCTTCCAATGCAGAGGTTGCTAGGTCAAATATTTATGAATTCTCTTAGAGTATCTAGGATGATTGAGAACAAATGACTTGCTAAAGATACTTAGTTTAAAATTGAACTGATTAACTTAAATACACAGAACTTGCCATGCCTTAATCGTTGCTCAAACTTACATTTCTGTGCTGGTACGCTTGCTATTATTGAGTCAGGCCATTCATATGGCATGAGCTGTATACAGCAATGACACACCACATGCACTTGATCTAGACTACATGTGTAGTCTGGGAGGGTTATGCTTGTTGATGTACCTGAAAAACAGTATCATTGTTTTAAGTGTTGAACGATAATAAAAATCACCTGGATCAGACCATGT
Organism: Porites rus; assembly: GCA_964035705.1. Lineage (NCBI taxonomy): Eukaryota > Metazoa > Cnidaria > Anthozoa > Scleractinia > Poritidae > Porites > Porites rus. The sequence goes on from OZ038002.1 coordinate 4,651,036, forward strand.
GGATCTGTCTTGAACCAAAATATAAACTGAAAATTATGAATATCACTGCTAACAGAACCTTAGGAAATAAAAATATCGATTAGGCTAGCTGTTCATTTCATGTAAAGGCAATCACAGTTAATATAAGATTCTGCCATAGAGTAATTCTGAGGTTGGGCATACTCATATTTAGTTAACATTCAATATTAGTCATCCTAGTACACAAAATTATTCCAAGGATTTACTGAAAATATACATGACTTTGACTTTGGCTTTGACCTTGGTATTGTTGTTGTTTTAAACACCGGTACAGTACATTTTCATCATTTTGGGCAGTTATTTCTATGTTGCCCTCCAAAATTAAATAATCTGTTCTTACAGAATTACCGATATAATAATGTTATTAATAATAGAAATAGGACTGAGTGGAGTTCAATTCAGCCTATAATCACAATGAAAAAATTTAAATACAATTCAAGTGCACACATGTAATGGCACATACTGTCCAGTTACTTAGACATGACACATACTGTCCTATTTCAATTTCCTATTAATGTTGAAATTACAACAGCTAATAGCCAATCAGGTTTAAGAATTTTGTTGTTGTTACAATTAATAAATTAAATCATTAATATCAATTTATATTTTTCATTAATTATTTGGTTATTTAATATTATTTATCAATATTATTATTCCTTAATTTGTGGACCTTTCTAAAGCTTAACTCCCAAGTTAATATTTCAGAGACCTCAGGTAACTTACTGGTACTTTCACCAATGCTGGCAGCACAGGCACCAGATGCAACAGAAGGTGAAATGTAATCAGGGCACAGCTTACAGCTTGTGGGAGCAGGCCTGGAATGTTTTAAAAATGAAATAAGTCATAACCTCTTTCCATAATAAGCATTCAGAAGCTGTTACTGAAATACAGTATGTCATGTACGGTTGACTCTCTCTTAACAGGCACCTCTATAAGACGGACACCTCTGTAAAACGGACACATTGAGTTGGTCCCTACCTTTCTTTACTCCATTTTTTGACTTTCAGTACGACGGACATCTCTCTAATACAAAACTGGTCAAGGCTTTGGAGACTGAGGAGGTGTATGTTGATATGAGTATAGCCTGTTCCAGGCGTTCAGATGGTACAGCGGGGGAGAAAAATTCCCCCCCCCCCATGTTTTCCTGTTTTACAACTTAACTCGCTCCCCACTTACCGCCGCGCTCTACTATCTGAACGCCTGGAACAGGCTAATATGAGTGCCATTACCAGTTCCTACCTCAACTCCTTATTCAGTTTAAGTGATTTCCTTCCTTATATCTATAGTTTTATTTTAGTGTCGTACTTGTTATAGTTTTACCATGTACTATTATTATTTCCAATTGCTTTCTCTTTACTTACAGTTGCTTTCTTTTTGGAGACAATTATTTTATTGTTGTCCACTAACAGTAGAATTGCTCTGCTAATTGTGGGTAAGATAGTCTTAAATTATTTGAAAACTGAAAAAAACTCATGATTTTGTCGTTGTTGTTGCTGGTCGTAAAAGTGTCCATCTACAGTGTACAAGAGAGTTGACTGTACACGCACAAATAATAATAATCAAATGACAATATTATTAAAATGTGCATGTATTACTTATTTATATTGATTTCCCTCTCAACATTGTTCAATTACTATTGATAAATGCAAAAATAATGAATGCAAAAGACACAAAATTCCAGCAAAATTTTTAAAAGTGGATTTAGACCCAGACTGTACAAAGACAAAAATACAATAAAACAAGGAAAGTTCTTATTCCTTCAGGACTGATGTTGGAAAGTCATTCTAAAATCAATTATCTTGCAATTCATGAAATCCCTGATCTACTTAACTACAATATCAATGAAGTAAAAAAATTATTATGGTTTTAAATCAAGCCTTCTTCAGGTGACAATATAAACCCTGACATAATCAGGTAAATGAATGAACAGAAAAAATTAATTTTTCAAATGAAGGTTTCTTGTAGCTACAAACCTCGATGAAGAGAAACCAAAAAGACGCCCAAAAGAAGTTGATGACATTGTGATGGGCATGCTGAAAAATAGTTTTAGGTGTTTTGCAATAATCATAACATTATATCCTTAGATCACAGGAATGAAGAAAATACTGCATAAAAAGAAATTTGACAATTTGACCAATAATTTGGATAAGAAAGACTAACTTAGATAGCCCTTTGGTACAATAATGAATAAAGTTAACATTTGATGATTCATAATATTTATTGGTAAAGATATTATTGTTTTCATGTGTCAACGACAGAACCACGACAAACTAGTGTTGAGGTTGGAAATCATTAATGGCACACAGTTCTCCTAACATTACAAAACAGTAAATTTAAACCTATGATTGGGCAGTTTTAGTGAAGGAGAGGGGACAAATACCATGAACTAATGAATAGTTTTAAAACCCGTAGTACTTAAGCAATCAAAACATTATGTTCCATATTTTAAAAAGCTTCTTTTTTGTCACAAACTAAGCTATCATGTTCATATCATGAAAAAAAAAACAAACCTGAGTCTAGCCTGAGGATTTGCAGAGTGTGTTGTATAGAGGAATGTAAGTTCATACAGCAAGCTCAGGGCTGCCACTATAAGAGCTGGGGGTAGGGGGGATTTTCCCTGGCTACTATGAGCATGAACTCTGGCCACTTTCATAGAAAACAAAAGGAAAATAGAACCAAAAGAACTTCCAACTGTACAATTCCCCTTCCTACTAATTCAATAATTGCATTTATAAGGCAACTTGATATTTTAGCCACAACCCTGAAGCTCAAACAATAAAATGAATAAATAAATGAATAAACAAATAAATAATATTTTAGCCCCTGTCAGCCTTAATGCCTTAACTGTGTTACAAGACAGTGAAACCCATCTTTATGGACATATCATTACTACAGACAGTTTGCTTTGTCTCTTGGGAAAAAGCCTTCCTATTTTCTGTAAATCCATCCTCGGAGACCCAGGGGCAGATAGAGGGGGAGGCATGGGAAAGTCTAAATGGTTGGAAAAATATGGCATAAAGAAAAGTAAAGAACGGCGAGAAGAGCCCCTGGGGACAATGTCTTACCAGACCAGTTCTAAACGGTCACCGCCGTTCTGGTTTCTGATTGGTGCCAGAAAACTTTTGTGTTTTTCTGCCCAATCAGAAGCCAGAACGGTGGCGACCATTTGGAACAGGTCTGGTAAGACATTGTCCCCAGGGGCTCTTCTCGCTGTTCTTTACTTTTCTTCGTGCTATATTTTCCTGCCCGTTTAGACTTTCCCACGCCCCCACTATCTGCACCTGGGTCTCCGAGGATGCTGTAAATCCAACCTGCTCATTATAGACACCCCATTAACACTGACTTTTTCTACATGTAAAACCTCCTCAGTGTCCTTTTTTTGTGCACTTGGATACCTATGCATCCAAGAACGTTTTGGTAGTCACGTGACCATACGTCCACCTGCCCAATTGCACCACAGGGGAACCAATGTGAAATGGTACACTTTCTAGCTAGTGAGGTAACCTGCCACCTGATATTGCACATCCTTGTCGAAGTCAATTGGCAGCTGTCAAAACAGGGTATCCGCTGACCAGTATCACATGACCATACTGTGGGCTCAGTCGACCCCTCAAGGTTACTGGTACATGTTTTTTTAAGTTTACCACTGACAAGTTTCTTGTTTTCAACTGATCGCAAGCTCAACTCTAATTATTGGATTTCTTTGTTGCTATGTTTTTTCATTAACGGGAGCTCTGCCCTAAGCCTTGTCTAAATCTATATAATTATCATGGGATTTGACTGTATCAAACTTTACTGTTTCCTACCCCCAAGGCTCTGCTTCATCTGTGTCTTCACTTTCATCATCTTCATCATCATCATCGTCATCATCATCTTCATCCCCCTCATTATCATCATCAACAAATCCAAATAAACCTGACCTTCTCCTAAGCTTTGGTCTAAGCTACAATCAACAATTAAGAAATAAGATATTGGAATTGGGGCAAAGTTTCAATAGGTTGTTCTATTTAGTAAACAAATACAGTGCAAATATTTTTGCACTAATGGAGTCACTGTGATTACTAAGATTATGTGCATAACTTCTTTGATGAATAAAAGTAAATAAACTGGATAAAAACATTTGTACGTACACTCTCATAAAGTCAAGGAGTGCAGAATAAACTGTCAAAAATAGTTGGCACAATTAACACAAAATAATCGTACAAAGTGGAAACAAACTCCATAAAAGTGAGTTCTGGTAAATTTCTCATTTGAATTGCTGATGTATTAACAGGACTTCCTTATAAAAAGTATGAGAGAAATTAAATCAACAGTCATCAATTAGCAATTATTATTATTGAATTCAGCTGCCATTATACTAGTCTGCTACACAGCCATTTTTAGTGTTGTCACGCAACACTCCTCCCCACTAACGGCTGCTGAAAACTGAACTACATTCCTTTCCCTTTGTGTTTGTGGTCTAATGAACAAACCAATCATGTACAAGAAATTTGAAAATATGTGAGCCGCAGGGCGCTAGGATTCAAGCACGCTTCTCAGTTTTCAACAAATCAATCAATCGTGGCTGAATATATAGACGGGCTCTGTGAATTCAAGCAACGAAAAGGTTAATTTGCAAAAAAAATTGGTTTTAATATATAAGCGGTCAAAAAAGTTCCAAGAGAAAAAAAGGTTTGATAGGTCTAGAAGACTTTTACCAGGATCGGTTGGTTCTCCATTTAACGTGCATATGTGCTGATAGGTAATGAAGAATCTAATGTACCGGATGTGCTCATTGTGTTCCTGTGAAGACTAAACTCTCAAGGGTACTGATTCAAAATGCAATCTTATAAATTATCGATGACCGATTTCCCTGGCCACTTTATGAGCACATCCACGTTGTGCATCGCAATTTGCTCGACTTGCTTACTGCTGCTGCTTATCTCCTAAATCTTGAATAGGAATCAACTACGACAACACTGTAGTTAATTGTTTGTTTTCACACGACGATTTTGATTATTCTGTCATTCACACATGGGGTAACGATAAAAGCAAAGCTGTGATTGGAGGAGTCACAGTACCGCAAAGGTAGCGTGAACACCTTCCAGAAAATGGGAGCTGAATTATAATTGGCTAATCACGGGAAAGGAACGTAGATCTGTTTTCAGCAGCCATTAGTGGGGAGGAGCGTTGCGTGACGACACCAAAAAAAGCTGTGTAGCAGACTACCATTATACCTGTAAATTTGATGCAAAAAATTGATATGCAGATCAAGGAGAAGGTGGACTCCCAATAAGTCTTTCTCAGGATTTGGAATTTGCATTATTTAAAGCCTGGGAGCAACTTTCAGGATTGAAAGTACATTGTACTGCACGGGATGTGGAATGCCCAAAATGCATGTAGCCATCAAAAGCAAAAATTTGAGTTGGGTCCAAGACAGTATAAAATAACACTATTGGCAACCCTCCAAGGAGAATTTTACATATACATAATTATGGTTAAAGTTTCGTGCCAAAAAAATATACATGCAATACCAACAATGCCTAACTATTATGAAATCTCAACCGAAATAATAATATTGTTAGTAAAATAGATGTAACATCATGATTATTCAGACTGTAAGCATGCAATGAACCCACCATATCTTCTGTTATTTTGTTTTTTGAATCCATCTCTCTAAGTTCCTCTTCTGGCCGCTGTCTTTCTGTTGAAGATGATTAGAGAGGGACAAGTTTCAAGTTTATCTCTGTATTTTTAAAAGAAAATTTACAAAACTGCTCTTAACTCGCAAAAAGCAGGGGTTATCTAGGTGAGTAGAGCAAAACAGGTATGTGTAGTTTTAATGCACTGGAAGTCTAAATAAATAAGGAAATAAATCAATAATTACAGTGTTTCACATCAACTTATAAAATAATAGAAATGTGATTCAGGCTAAAATAAAGTCTAGGACTAAGATTAAGGTTAAAGACTTCAAAGTTCTCATTAGTTATTGTTTATATACTCTTTTGAGAATAATTTAGTACTTGAATGGAAACTTCCTCAGTATACAAGAGAGATAACATATGGACTAATGCTAAGTATTAACGCTACAAGTCTGACTTAAAATAACGTAAAATATTTTGTTTTTCTTTACAAAAGAATCTATCAAATAAAGATGAATGTAATAGCAACAGATAATGAAGTAAACTAACCTGGGTGTTCTCTAAGAAATGCTTCTACAAGATTATTGACAATGTGATTTTTACTAATTCTTTCAACTTTTTTCCTACACTGCCAAACAAAAAAAAGTTAGGTCAGATAAATGACAGCATACTTGTAATCTTTTAGTTAGTTAATTCATAACATAATTTTCCCATGAACATTAAATGGTTAAATTTTGTTAAATTCCTGCCAAATCAGTGTTGGCAGAGAGAGGGTTGGGGAGGATATGTACGGGACCTGTAACCAATTGCAATACACCAGGGCAGACAACATGTATGACTATGATTGAGATTTCATTGGATGTGGTCTGCCTTTGCCCAATGACCAACTACTATTTACTAGAGCTGCATAACACTAAAATAAATAATACACTTTCTGATCCTTTGTGCACTTTAGGTACCCCAAATACAGTCTATCTGTAGCCTTTAGGAAGTTTTGTTTTATGAAAGGGGCACACTGTACTGGTGGGATTGGTGACTCAGAAACAAAAAGAATGGGGTACATGACCTAAAGTGACTGTTCATGTAGTACATTTGTTCAAGGTACTTTGATTATCAAGCACTTTTTATACAAGGTAATTGGAAGGAGAATCTCGCATTTTACCAAAAGTTAAAGAGAGCCTTATACCAGAACCTCCTTCTAAATGTACATGTACACATGTATTATCAACACTGGAAGAAACCTGTGATGAAATTTCCATGCAAATAAGAAATTTTAACAATGCAACCGCTACTGCCTTTGTAGAATTATTACACTGTACACATCATGTTAACTGGCAACTTGTGTCTTACACTGGGACAATCACTGGATCTATCCATCCACTGTGAATAACATGCTGCACAAAATGAATGAATACAGGGCTGCAGACTGCAAAAAAATAGAAATAAAACAAACCAAATTCAAAAAAGAAATAAGCCTTTACACCCTCCAAAAGAAGTGTGTCTATCATTATTGTGGAAGGTAAAATAAACAGTTTTTGACAAACTATTGTTTCTCTTAAATAACTATTTTAAGGGTAAAAAATCTCTAGATTACCTACATGTACATTTGTAGACTAAGACATTTTTAATCTACTTGGACTAGTTCAGCATCATTTTTTTGAGGAGTACAAAGAAAAAAATGCAGATCTTGCCCTCCCAACAAAAGCTAACCATTGAAGATTTTTCCATTTGTTCCTTTGTTCAATATTGGAACTTCAAGCATTGGAAAAAAATATTAAAACAGCTAGCCAGGCCAGTCAACCTACCTCACACAGTCATAGAAGATATCCTGTAATATTTGGGAAAAAATCAAAGTTATTAGCCCTAAGGGCAGGTGAAAAGATAAAATGTAATTTACGTTCTCTTAAAATATAAACATATCATGTCTAATAAATGCCCTTTTACGCTTTTAAGTTTGTATTAGATGCCCCTCTTTAAAAATGCTCCCTATCTCCCTATCCTTTTAAATGCCACCTCCTACACATATCTAATAAACACCCTTGCTTGGGTTCCTAAAATCAAATAGATGCCTCTAATGTCTATTACACTGTAGATCATTAATTTTTACGGTACAGCGTGTATATGACAGTATACTGCTCAAAAGGTAGGTCACCACCCTCTTGTGAGACATGAATCCCGTCGCAGGCTAAACAATTCTCATAGCGTGATGGCCTAAAAACTGTAAGTATCATTGCCAAAATTCTTGAGCGATTTCAAGAATCAATGGTAAAGATTAACTGTGACTAACATGCGAACAAATTTTTACCTCTGCCACCTGTAGACTGTTGCAAATTTGCTTTGTGATGGATTGGTATTTACGTATTTGTGCAAAACAAGCTTTTAATAAAGTCACTTTATAATCACTGCACCACCTTAAAAACCACATTTTTTCTAAAAACTTTGAGATGATACAAAATGTAGCTTTGCTTGTAACTGCCTGCAGGTCTTGTTAAACGTTTCAAACTAAAATGAATAAATGTAGACTGATTGGCAAAGCTTCCAAAAGCGCTGTCATAGCTTGGCTTCCTTTGGACAAATGGATGTTCCAGTGCACTATACCAAAAGAAATCTACATTGGATATTTAAAAATCTATCAGTTCATGGAGCTCTTTTTAAGAATCTGATGAATCTTCCCATCTCACCTGACAGATGCTACATACAAGTGTTTCTGCAATGGAATTATGAGTTACTAATAAGCCAGCTGGTTTCTTGTCATCAGACGTGCCTGCTACCTCTGCATGTTTCTTCTTTGCCTTTGGACCATCATCAGTATCACTGACCTGAATGAAAAGGAAAAATAACAGTGAGATACAGCTATCAAATGCTCTGACAGGTGCTAGTACACTGTAGTTGGCAAGAAGCAAAGTGTGAGAAGAAATAGCAGGAAATGACAGAAAAATAATGGAATATTAAAACCAGTGATTTGATTTGATTTGATTTGATTACAATAACCTGCACACCTATAGCATCAGCCATTTGCAATCCTCTGCAGAGAATACATAACAATCTTTAATCTGTTATGTAACCACATTTTACATTGCTGTCGAAGTTTGAGCTACTCAAACCAAATATTCAATGTGTTTGAAATTCTTGCTCTGAGTTTTAAAATTTAGTTGATGCTAAATACAGAGTATAAATGTATAATGAAGGTTAGAAAACTAGGACAACAACATAATTTTATTATGAAGATTGGTGAAACTTTTTCACATCATCCTATGGTGCACACTGAGTGGTTCAATTTTATCCATGCATTAAATATTATTTTTCTTTGTTTTGGGGTGATGAATCAGAAGCAAGGAAAACAAATTTCAAACCAAGGACAAAATCAATTTAAAACAAAATTCTTCTTAACAAGAGCATATAGCAACAGTAGATAGTGTAGACAACTGTCCATACCAACAGCATACTAACTATCCATCTTGCTCACTGAATCACCTTATACTCAGCGAAAACCGCCAGCAAGATCACAGAGTGACCTTGACCTTGGGAACTGGGGCTCAGGTGAAAAAAAGGCTACATGTCTTCATTTTTGAGTGCTCAGTCCCTACCCATGGCCACCTCCCATCAGAATCAGGAAACATACAAATCAGGCATGTCCCAGTCTTTGCTGTGGTTCAAACCAGCCTTGGTTAATGTTCTCTCCAACATTTTTATTGAGATAATTTTGTTTGATTTTCTTAATTGCCTTACACAGTGAATAGATGTCTTTGCCAAACCAAAGACAAAACTGAACCACAAAAGAGGTCCTTTTTCATATGATTTGTTTGCTTGTTTAATAATTAAACAATGAATTATTCATTTGCAGGAAAAAACTGCATGAGGTCTGTTACTAATGATTAAAAACTGAATCATTGGATAATGCAGTTCTAGAGCTCTGATTGGCTTAGCCATCATGGTATATGAGCCATTATACCATGCTCTCCCTGGTAACTGTACATGTTTGTTCAAAATTAAAAACAAGCTGAAAATCAGTTGTTCTTACAAATAAAGTTGGGAAGAATTCTCGATATTTTGTGGGCATTTTAAATAAAACAATTATTCCACTTGCGCTTGTTGGATATGAGATGATTATAGGCAACTCGGCGCTATGTTCTTCCTTGGCTATCTACCACCTCATATCCAACATGTACTCATGAAATAATTGTTAATTAGTGATCTACAGCTCCTATAACATATGAATAATAATCAGATGTTGTTTTAACTGCTGTTTCTTAGAAACATAATACTATGTACCTCACTATGGGATCTTTTTATTCGATGATAAATCTCTTCATCATCTGAATTATCCTCTTCTACAACAGAAACAAATAACCAGTAAAATAATAACACATTAAAAGACATTACAAATTATTTTTCAGCTTCTTTTCAGTAAACTGCTATAAGTGTTTTCCTTTAGCAAAACTTTTTGCTCTTCATTCTTCAAGATAATTATCAGCATTTCTGACCGCAAGGAAATTAAAAAAAGCTCATCAATCAAAGTAGTAAGTCACAACAGCTGACAGGCCCCCATGGAGTAACCTGAGATCAGGCCCAATTTTAGCGGTTCTCACACATTCTCTCTAATTGACTATTTTCCAATTGCCCATAATACACTCTGTTTGCCCCCCAAATTTTGCATAACTTATTGTCTTAAAATGCTCTTGGGAAAATGCAATATTCCCAGGAGCATTTAAAAACAATGGTTTATGCAGAATTTGGGGGGCAAACAGAGTGTATTATGGGCAATTGGAAAATAGAGAATGGCTACCCTTTGCCTTGCCCACTGGAATATTATTTTCAAAGTGAAACAAAAATAGAGCCTGATCTCAGGTTACCATGAAGAACATTCTTAATATTAGTACCTTAAAATTCATATACCTTAAGAGAAAATTTTGATCAGGTCTTGAAAATGTGGTGGCATTATGATTAATTTCAAGATAAGAGTCTCAAAGTGTCAGATTTGTGTATTTCTTGCTGTTTTGAAGACACATGAACTTTGAGAAATTAATATAACCTGTAAATTAATTAACAGTGCAAACCTGTATCAATTTGATATTCTAAAGTATTGTCTAGAAGTGCAGCCTCCTCCCTCAAGAACTTCAGGTCTTGAAACACAAATGCAATGTCTGCAAAAAATGTTACAAGAATTAAAAGCTGTGGTCACAGCTTTATAGAATTAGTTTATTAACAATTTCAAAACAAATGTTGAAAGACACCTACCACTTCCAGGGTCCTTGCGATGAACTATTTGCACTTGATCATTGTGCGAGATCTGTATTTTCTGTATTTAAAAAATTTGTTTCTGTTTTAATGTATAAACTGTATAAATAATGACTAATATAAAAGGCTGTCACTAATTAGGGCCAGGGGCTGGGGATTCCATATGGACATGATCCCTACATACTATCTTGGAAACAAAAGGAAAATAAACCACACGGCATCATTTTTTCATAGACCTAGCAACATAAAATTTAAGTGACAGCTTGGAATGATAATATTGACTTAACAAAAACAGTCATTGAATTAGTGACACCAATTCTTTTTACCTCATTTTTTGTAATTTTCTTTCCATTCAGCAAAGACCCATTGGTGCTAAAAGAAACACCAACATAATTAATTTTGTAGATAAGCTTCGCTATTTATTAATTACATTTATTTAAAATTATTTACAATTTTTTCTTTGGGCATTTTTTAGAAAAAGAAATTCTGTGGCTATTTTAAGTGGACTAGCTGTTTCTTTTGGCTGAGGACAAAACATGGACCAGCCTGCTTCTTTTGGCTGAGGACAAAACATGGACCAGCGCGGTCCATGGACCACTTTCATGGACCAGGTTCATGGACCCCCTGTCATGGACCGCGTCCATGGACAGTTTTTTTTAATAATGAAAAATGCACAAAAACAGAAATAGTGCAAAAATAAGGTTTTAGAAAAACAACAACAACAAACAATGCTCGATTAATCAGTAATGTTTAATTGTGCTTTCATAGTGTAAAAAAAAGGGAGGGTCGGTACCTCATGCCAAAATGCTGCTTGTTGTTTTCTCTGATGGGTAGATTAAGCTTCGGACGAAAACCTTTTGACTGAGCAAATGTGAATTTTTGCCGCTTATTTTATTCTGAGACGTCTTGACACACATATTGATTTTCTACCTCTTTTAAAATGTAAAGCTGTTCATTGGGGCCAATTAAAACGGTTTTAGGTTGTTTAATTTCTCCAAAGTGCATCCTGGATCTGAATAATTCTAAGCCACTTTCTTTTTGTCCATGAATGTCACTTTTTCCTGCAATGTTTTGTCACGCTGGGCCCAGCTCCTTAGCGCTTTTAGCAGGACGATTAAAAATCTCACGGATAGTGATTTACAGATCCAGATCTCAAAGAAGAAGAAGTGGCATGGATTGTAGCTTAAACTGAAGCTACATCAACTATGGAGAAATGCAATGTGACTCACTCGTAATTGCTCTAAAGGCAATGAATTCTTAACTCCAGCTTGTTTTTCTAAGGGTGATGCAAGTCTTTGTACTGGAGCGTGTAATTCCTCTCTTGGTGATAACTTTTGAATTAGCTTAATTTAACAGTCTTAACTTGCGACTGCACATGCGCAAGCACAGTGTACGTCATGTAAGCACAACTAAATATTTGTGATCAATCATGAGCATTGGTCGACAGTGTCTCGTCAAATCTTTTTTTGGCACTAGTTTTGTTTTTGAGTGTCCATAGACCTGGTGCAAAACCTTCTTATAAAATTTAAAAAAAACTGTCCATGGACCTGGTCCATGACAGAGGGTCCATGGACCCGGTCCAAAGAGGGGGTCCATGGACCTCTGGTCCATGTTTTGTCCTCACCCGGAAGGAAAAGCGACCTCAGATCGTTGGAAGGTAATTATACATGTCTATACCTGACGTCCTCAATCCAGATTTTACCATCAGGATCTCTTGACAAACTGCAGTGATGACCAGATACAAATTTACATCCAGCAAAACTGATATCACAATCTGTCAAATACGTAACAAATTATAAGACTTAGCTTTTTCAAAGCATTCAAGTAAAAATTGTGAGCCAGCTTACATGACTGTATATAAGCTTAAATCTGTGCACAATCTTTGGTCTTTCTAACCTTCCTTTCGTCCTAATCTTACAACCTCTTTGCTGATTAAAACAGGGGGTTTACTGTCGTGGGTAAAGATCAGCTGTCCCCAATGATTTGCCAAAGCGTCCTCCGCCTTCTCCGAGCCTTGCCCGAATGTTGACGCCATCTTGCCATTTATACTCGTTTTAGTCGGTTTTAGTCCCTCTCGCAGTTGCTCGTCCACAAACCGGGGTAACGCCCCCGGGGATTCTTGGTGGGGTTGTGCCGCCCGGTTCTCCAAACCATGTCATTTTTCACACCCGTTTCTTCAATAAACCCCTCGAAGAAGAACGGCTTGACCGTTTGACATATTGCCTAGAATTTTCCATTCGGGAGCGGCTAAAAAGTTCTAGATGACAGTTCCATTCACGCACAATTTTCGAAGCTTATCCTAATACAGGAGCCCATAACCTATGTTATGGGCTCCTGCATAATACTAATTCCCTACGATTTTCTGAAGTTTTATTTTTAACATTTCACTCCCCAGGTTAAGTACCCTGGGTACCAGAGGTTTTTTCTCGCGTGCGACGGGGAGCTTCGTTTTGTCGGCCGCAGGCGAAGCCGCGAGAAAAAAAAAAAAAAGCTTTTCGCGCGGGTCACTTTTTAAGACTTGACCGAAATCGGAAACCGCGCATGAAAAGCCTCTGGCACCCAGGGTACAGGTTAAGCTGAAAAAGAAAAACCTAAAATTTTAGATTCAAACATTTGATGGAGAGAAGAATCAGAAAAATGCTAACCTTCGTGAAGCTTTAAATTGCATCTAAAATTTTCGGGAATTTAATACAGAACCCTTTGTAATTTCAAAAAGACTCAAGTTGCCTTAGGATAACCGAACAGGTACAAACTTTATATGGCCGCTTAGAATGCATTTGCAGTGATCTCAAGATACTCTGTACAGACTAAAAAGTGTTTTCAATGCACTTGGAAATGTTGGAGGAAACCGTCGTTAATTGGGTTCCCTGTGGTTCCGATATGTTGATGATGCTTTCACGCCTACTTCAGTATAAAGAATTCGCCATTTGCACGTCTCTCATAATACACCTTGTTTGCCCCCCAATTGTATATAACCTTTGTTTTCATTTCAGCCGTCCCAAGAGGTCCAAGAGAAAATGATAGCACCGCTTAAGCAAAATTTTGGGGTACAAACAAGGGGCATTTTGGGACTGATGTGCAAGCAGCGAATAGAGAAAATTATCTGAGAAAATGCTTGTAAACAGGATAACAAGGGACCCCCGGGGGGTACTCCTTATTTTAGCCATATAGGTATGTGCTGCCCCAAAGGGTATGGTTTTTAGGTCTTTTTGGTCTGAAAACGGGTATACACTTTGCCCATTTTGGTCTGGAATCGAGTATAGTTTTCGAAGGAACTAAGGGAGTGTATGAACGTATTTATCGTTTCAATTCTAAATGATTAAGAAAGAAAGAGTAATATGCGAATTCGAAATGGGTTTGAAGTATCTTTTTTGTTTGCGCTCTAATCTAAGTAATGATGACATAATTTCTGCCTAAAGGCCAGGTCTGAAAACAGGTATGGATTTTAGACTTTTTACTTTAGAGGTCTGATGGTCTGTCAACAAGGATGTAGAAAATGACCTTTTTGGTAGCCTGCAACCGCAGACGTATTTCCGGTCGTCGCTAACACGCGTACTAAATCAATTCAGAAACAAATAAAAAGTAAATATCCAGAAGTAGGGAGTAAAAAACCTTTAGCGAGTAAATCCTGTTTCGTATAGAATTAATCGCCTCATTTCTCGATTTAATCTCCAAGCAAGCGAGATTGACCGCCGCTGTAACAGCGTTCTTGTTCCTTTACAAATCTTCGAAGGCTAGGAGACAAAGGGAAGTGAGAGTCTACCTGTGTTCAATCAAAATTAACCTGAAATCAAAAAGCCCATTTTACAGAAGGAAACGAGACTGGAGTTGACCTTGTTTTGATACAAGACCTCCTGCTTTATTATGCAAATCGTGATGTTCTTATGCTAACTAGTGTAATTTCCATAAGAAAAGGAAGGAGGTCTGTATCAGTACAAGGTCAACTTCAGCCTTGCATTCACTCAAAAGCTAGGATACTATAAAGCCCACAACTGTAAAATGGTCGTTTTGAACTGTTGCATCCACTTGTGTAGCTGGTGTGGTAGCCTACGTGTAACTGCACCCTCCCCCCTACAAAGGAAAAACAGAGAGAGGGAGCGTCTACGAAAGGCTAGCCCATTTGTAGCCACACCCTCCCCCCTTTGTCGGGGGGAGGGTGTGGCTACACGTAGGCTACTGGTGTGTTCTCCAGCTGCATACTAGGAGACACCATTCCTGTCAATAACCATAATTGCATAGAATCGTATCTTAACTGAAAACATTAATTTTATTAAAATGGTACAAAGAAACTTTTAATTTTCCACTAGATAGTAAAACATGACGTACAAAAATGTGTATTTACAACCATGTGCATTGACAAAGTATACACCATAAATAAATATTTTTACATGCATGAGTTGAATGCTGTACAAAACCGATATTAAGAGGTGTCTGAAACTGCAGTATAGGTTATTTAACCTTTGCTTCATGACTGTCTACTAAAAAAAATGCCACATTAAGCTACTTCAATTATTGCATTCTGTTCACCCATAATAATTATTTAGACTACAAAAATAAAAATTATCCAAGCAAGCAAAAAAAAACTCTTTGTCTACAATTTGAAAGTGATGCTTCTTTTCTTTTCTTTTTACTTTTGCAATTAAAAAAAACCTTGAAAAATAATGCTATAAAAACCCGGCAAAAGGAAACTTGGAAATAAAAAATAAATGTACAAAAATGTAGAGAATGAAGAGAAAAATGAGAAATTTAGTCAAATTTTGGTAAAACTAAAAACAACAACGTTGTGGAAAGTTCTTCTAATGTAAATCTGAAAACAGCATGACTGTTGTCCAATTTATGGTATTTAATTAAGCAGTTCAAAAATAATTACATGTGACATTCTGATTGTGCACTCCTGCAAGGCACTTATGATCAGATTAGCTATCGCAGTTGACTCCAGTATAACCAGGAAGACAAACACAACTGCCAGTAAAACAAGAACCCCCAGTTTCACTACAGTTAGTACAGGCAGGATTGTCTTCCACTTTGACAGCAAAGCTAAGGTCAATTGCAGGTGAAAAGTTTATCCACAAATCATCTCCAATTTCTTCATTCATGGTCATGAAGGAGGAAATATCTTCTATGTCTCCACCAACGGGAATTTCGTAATTCTGATTGTGGTCAACGCGTGAGAAGGTGACCTTCCTTCTAAACAGAACACGCATGGATTTGTATGAATACACAAGCTGGCTTTGGCTGTTTTGAGCAAAAACTTCAAATGTGT
The DNA here is from genome assembly GCA_964035705.1 of Porites rus. Classification (NCBI taxonomy): domain Eukaryota; kingdom Metazoa; phylum Cnidaria; class Anthozoa; order Scleractinia; family Poritidae; genus Porites; species Porites rus. Next base: position 4,667,176 of record OZ038002.1, read on the forward strand.
CTGGTGCAACTTTCTTTGGAGTTCCTGTGTAGTATGCATTTGGAAACAGGATAAGTGGGTATTGAATTGATGGGTACATACTGAAGTCCGATGGTCCTGTTAAAAAAAGTCAGTCAAAGATGTATTAATGCAATAATTATTAGATGAGGTAAGTATCTTAAGATTTTGTTAAAACTTACTTTATACAGAAGGAAAACAACAAATTGGTTCTTTTTTGTTGAAAATCAAGTCCTCTTTGCAGTATTGACCACATTGTAATTTTGTCTGCATTTACGATATACTAAATAAAGCTACAGGTATCTTTGCACACAGTCAACTGGAGTGCCTGTAATTATTTGTGCATTGAAAATCTTTGTAATGATGATTTATCATTAGGTGGCAAGGTGTGCGGTAGCATGCGCTTTGCAGGAACGAACAGAGCCCCATGCCTAAGAAAATTTCATAAGTAATCTGTCAATACAAGAAATTTTGGTAATCACGTACACCCACAATCACTGTACACCCGTCCGTCTGCACCAAAGGGAAGCCTGTACTGTATTTAGGAGGCTAAATTATTTAGCAGATTTATTGTACCTCTGTAAACACTGTCCAAAGTTAAGATGATACTGCCATCATCATTATTGCAAAGTGACTGTTCTTGGGTGATTATGCCAGTGAAAACAATAATTATGATGGACAATAACTAAAGAGCAGTAAGGGCATGGAAATGCACGAAACCTAATGCAGGGTTTATTTTTTTAACCCTTCAAATTCCACAAATTACCATGACCTTTCCATGACATTTGTCAACAACTTTTCCATGACCTCAACTTTAATAAACTTATTAATAAATTTATTATTATAAGCTCTCACTTTCAAAAATTTTCAAAAGTGAGACCTAACTCAGTTCAACAAAAACTCTTGTGTCCACCAAATTGTGCGTCGTTCACATTGTTTAATGACATGTATTTGTCGTATCTCACATTGTTGTTGCTTTAGCATCTTTTGTAATTAATCTACCAAAGTAACATTATCATAACTAAAATTTTTCAAAACTTTCCAGGACTGACAATTAAAAATCTTAAATTTAATGACTTTCCGGGTTTTCCATGACCTGTATGAACCCTGTAACAACATATTATATCAATTTAGTGAACTTACTGTTTGTACAGTTGGTTCCTGAGTATCCCCTTATGCATTGACAGTTTCCATCAGCACCACAAGTGCCAAAATAACAAGTTCTTCCCCCACAGTCTGGGGCTGAACAATTTGAGCATGGCTCCACCTTAATGGCAAACCCCATCTCCCAGTGAAGCCACTGTGTATACCAGATCCCTGAGGATCCACCGACATCTTGGTTATCAAACATCCACAAGTGAACATTGCTAATGTTAGTAATGTTGTTAATGGATGACAAAAATTTGTTTCCACTTGTAAAGGCACCTACATGTGAAATAAAAGTAAGAAATAATAATTTAAGGACACAATAATTATTAATTGACTTGACTCCTTTTTAAAACATTTTTTCTAGCATCACAAGGATGTCATGAAGGGACTGACTCAATGCTTAAACCAACTTTCAAGTTGCCTTTAAATGTTGTTTTAATTATTTTCAGTTAACTTGACAAATGACAGCTAACATACACAAATGTCTTAGAAGACTTGTTTCATGTTTGCTTGATTCATAAATTTTTCCCACAGCTAAGAAGTTTTTTCATCCATATAATTGGATGTCTTGAAGAAACTTCAAAATGGTAATAAAAAACAAACATTATTGCTGATGAGCTTCCTATTTAATTTTTCATATGTGATAGCCTAAGATGGCTGAATATTCAATTGACATTTGTATGAAGTTCAATGGTGAATGGTGCTCATGAATAGTTTGGCCTTCCCTGGAATCCACCATAATGTCACCATTTTTAAGGGTTCATACTATTTAAAGCACTTCATATTCCATGAATTTCCAAGTTTTCTATGACCTTCTATGTTAAGCATGTAAAAAACTTTTCCTTGTTTAAGGGTATTTTTTACCTGACCCAGTTCAACAGACACTAATTCTGGTGTCCACCAAAATGCATACTATTCCTACTGTGTTATTACTATTATTACTTTTGTCTATCTATCGTTGTCCTTAGTTTGACACCTGCAGTAACTACTGTAATCCTACAAACATAACTTTAATTTTCCATGACTTTCCAGGATTGAAGTAAAATTGCATGAATTTACAGGCCTGGAAAATCAAACAATTCTTAAATTTCATGACTTTACTGGTTTTTCATGACTTGTATGTATGCTGCCTCTTTGAAGATATTCTTTTAGCTTGACATCAAACCAATCCTCTCCTATAAACACTTGTTGGAGAAGATCATGTTATGAACAAAAAGGTGCTTGCACTAAGGTGCTACTGCAATGCACTGTACCTTTAAACTTAAGCTGCCTTCCAGGCATAACTATCAATGATCGATAACGAAAGTCCTGTTTCTGATCAGCCACAGTTCTTCCCCACACAATGTACTCATCCTCTTTCAGTCGTGTGTAATAACCATTATTTGAGATGCTGTCATAATCTGTGCCAGAGAACAGCACAACAGGGTACTCTGATGAAGGTTGAGGTTTATCTGTGATGAAGAAACATGGAAAAACATCAGAAAAAAAATATTTCTCTACTGGCATTATTTTTTGCTCTTTATAGTAAAACCAGGTTAAGAGTATCCTTTTTTGGTAGTTGCCAATAAGCTATTTGAATCTGAGTATTCATAGAAGTAATATCATGAAAGTTCTGCCAGCTTAGTTTTCTTGATAATCAAGAAAACTAAGCTGGCAGAACTTTCATTTGTAATATTACAGTGCAGACAGTCAAGCCAGGATACATGGAAGATTGTCCAATCACAATGTTTTGTGAAAACAAATGATTCGCAAGTTTGTTTGGAAATGAACTAATAAAATTTCATAAATTTGAGACATGTTTTCAGAGTAAGTCAAGTAAGTTCAAATGCCTTTAAAGTTTTCAATGGTTGCAGCGTTGAACCTTGAATGTTATATAGGTTTGTTTGCAAAAAACGTACATATATTGAGAATCCTTTGTTTTCAGACAACATCTTGATTTAGACAATCTGTTTCCAGGTGTCCCAGTTCAAGTGTCCACACTGTAATGTGTTCATAGATTTTTTATCCATTCATAAAGCCAGGAGAGCTGTTTCCTAAGGGTTGCATGCTAGCAACTTTAGGCACTAGATCGTTTTCTAACCCCTAAATTCTGGAACAGCCTTCCGGCGCATATCCGTGATATCCTTGATCATTAGCCGCTTTTAAAGAGACTTGTCAAGACTTTTTTTAGATTAGCTTTTACATAGTTGTAAAATATATTTTTTAACTTTTTCATTTAATTTATGCTGTTTTTTATGATTTGTATTTTTACCTTTTTATTGGTTATATCTATCATAGATCTAGTTTTAACTAATACATAGACAAAGCAAAGTGCTTTTGATCACTTTTATGTTAAAAAGGCGCTATAGCAAATTAATAAATTATTATTAATATTGTTATTTATTACAGACCTGAGATAGAGCTAACAAAGAGCTTAGGGAAAAGAGAGCCAGTTTGTTTTGGGATTTCTGTTCTTTACTTTAAACTATGTGTAGAGGGAAAAAAGTAGAACGGGCCAGACAAGAAAACCCCCATAAACAGGTATAAGTTGACCAGAAAATTCCAGGGAAAGTCTTATTTCTTTGCTTAGTTCATACTATGTGTGGACAATTTCCAACAGAAATGGATGTGGTGTGTGGCTGAACTGAGAGTCAGTTAAGCTAAGATTTGAAATATGCCATACACAAACAACTGACATGGGCGAAACCTACCAGACATGGCATAAACATTTCTCCGAAACCTGTGATGAGCAGAGTCAGGTTCATATTCTTCAAATCCCTGTGGATGGATTTTCAAATGACTAAGTAAATAAACTTTATCATATATATAACTGGAATTTTGGGCAAGGAATTTGCAACTGTTTTAATCAGCAAAAAGGGATTGGAGAGCATAAATGTCATCAGAAAGTTTTGGATCAGTTTCTACTGAGTCCACAAATGGACCAGTATTACAGTACATGTGTTCAGGTCAACTCTTCGTACTTAACCCAATAGCAAGATGAAGTCTAAAATAGGGGTGGCCTGGTGAGGTAGCAAGGCTGGGGGGTGGGGGTGTGGATTGGTTGTATTGGGAGCTATTTATAATACCTTGATATGTATAGTGTAATAGTTGGCCTAACATTATGATAGAAGATTGTTTGGAAAACCGTTGAAGTACCAGCTGGTATAAGACCCCATATCTATTGTCTGTTGTCTTGGGCAAAGCCATAACATCAAAATTAGAGTAAAAAATCTAGCCAATTATAACCTAGTAACCTTTCCTAAAGGAAAGAAATATTAGCTTTACCTGAGGAGATAAACATCAGTAACGACTGAAAATGTACAGATTTCATTACTTTTGGGGGACTGTCGCTATAAAGATCTGGTTCCGGTTGTTCAAACGTTGGATAGCGCTATCCACCAGATAAAAATCTATCCAGTGGGTAACGCAATTGGTTTCCTTAATACTTATCCACTAGACAGTGATTTATCTGATGGATAGCACTATCCAACGTTTGAACAACTGGGGCCAGCAGAAAAACGAGTATGTGTGCGAGCAAAATGACGAGTTGAAAACGACAAAAAAATAATGTCATATGTTCCACAACAAAGAACGAATGAAGTGCAAATACTGGTCATTTCTGAGAACATCTTTTAGCCATGAACTATGAATTTCGCAGTAAGGACATTTTTTTGTATTTTTTTAAAATTTCATTTTAGGCAATTCACCATAGCCTCAAGCGAGAATAATACAGAAAATAACTAAACAGATTCATGTTTTTTTTTTTTCTTGTTCTACATTCTACATTTGGTGTCTACATTCGCCATGTTGTTGCATAAACTCCTCATTTTGCCCCTGCATTTAGTTCGGTTTTTCCTCTATAAGGCTACAGTCCCTTTCAAGTAACGAAAGCAAACTGTACTAACTAAAGCAAACTCAACAAATTAGTACTATACACCACCGATATCAGTTGACTTGACCTTCGATTATGATACGGAAACAGTGCAGTTTTCCTCTAAATTAATATAAATGAAATCCGCATGAAGATCTGAATTTGACAGTAAAGGTTCATCTGCAAACGCGAAGGGTTGGAAGATTGTGAAGGACGATTTTTTCATGATAATGCATATGTCATGTACAGTTATACAGTTAAGCTTCATTTTCCAAACAAGGAGATTAAAATAACTTAAGTAAAACACCTCTGTTTAAGGTGCTTTCAGGTCAAGGGAACGTATAAAATCGAGAAATTAACTTTCTGGGCAACTATGTGATGCAAGCTTAAGCTTCTTGCAAGTTTTTTCAAGGGTACATTATTCGATCTATAAAATTAATTTTAAACTTCGCTCGATACTCATCGCTTGGCTCTCAGATACTTACCATTATATGAAGATAAGACATGTTGAAAATAACCAGCAGTGAGAGGACGAGGAAGTTATTTTTGCTGGACATTTTTCTGTTGCTACAAGACCTTCATGTGAAGTGTTTTTGACGACTAAATAACTCTTTTGTGGTGCGCATTCCAGAAAAGCCTGGGTCTACCCAAAGACGAGAAGACGAGATAGATTGGGGCCCAATTATTTAACCCGATTATCGATCGTCTTCTGGGGCCTGGGGTAAACCTGGGGCCCCTGGCCTTCGAGGCCTTCTATCTCGTAATAATCGGGTAGGCACTCTCGTGGTCCGATCATGTAGTGGTTCGCCAGTGCTAAGTACTTCATTACATTCTTAGTCAACCGTCTCCGGGTGTTACAAGGAATATACGGGCAGAACTGACCGGAAACGACAAAAGACTACTTCAATGTGAGTAATTCAACTTTATTACACAAAAATGTAACCCCTTTTTAGTCGAAACCGATGTTTCCTATAGTCTATGGTAGGAGGCTTCTTACTACAAAACTCCATAAAAATCACGGTCTTGATTTACTGTCGAAACGAATCAAAGGGTGCCTAAGGCTAACTTGTGGATTATTAATTACTGTATTTTAGAAATAAAGCTGATAATGAACCTGCAATTAGTCTAAAGGTACATTTTAAGTTTGTCAAGAAATGAAAATATGTTTTACGAAAAAAAAACCAAAACAAAAAACAAAAAAAAGAAGAAATTAAAGAACGTTTCCAACGGCGAGAGTCGAACCCAGGGCTATAGGCCATTTGCCCTAAGTCTCTTGCAGCTTGCGATTCTCTCATGAGGAGAATCACTTACGATTCAGCAACAGTAAACATTTCCGTTTTTATTAATTGAACAAAGAAACATTTCATTTCAGAATGATATTTCACTAAAAACCATGAGATTGGGAGTCTTGTCGTGAGAAAAGGTAAAACATCGTGAGACTCACGGCAGAATCGTGAGCTTGGACCTTCGCTTGGAAGTCGAAGAGCAATTGCTGATCTTTTCGGCGTCATGTTCATGATCGCCTGGACGAGTAAAAAAGCTTCAACCGGTTCATAAACTTCTTTCTCAAAGTTGGCCATAGTTCTAATTTGAAACATTCAAAGTCCACATGAAGACAATCGTCCTCTGACTCCTCCGAAAATCAGCACATCGGGGAAGGAGAACGATCTACGACAGTTGTCGTTTTGATATTTGGCGTGTTCGTGTGGAGCCGACTGATTTACGAAAGGTGTCTACATCTGAGTGACAAATTTGCATATCGCAGTGCCCACAAATAACTTGTTCCTTATGCTACGCGTAATCCACAAGTTTAATATACGTGACCTTTTCGCCAATTCCAGTCGCAGCTTTACATGTAAATAAGTGCTTTTTATTTTCAGAAAAGGAAAATATGTTTTGGATTTCTCTTGTATCATTATCTCTCTCTGAGCCGAGCGTATTAAAACGAAGGCGTATGAAAAAACAAACCGACTACGCGACAGATCAGCAACTTATACGACTAGCCATGCAAGAGAGACACCTCTGCTCGAAGGGTATAGTAAGGCTTTGCAGGATCGCCTGGCTTTTCTTAATCGTGATATGAGCATATGATAGTTTGGATTAGATAGCTGGGATTCTGTCATTTTCGATTGTCAAATTTATTGAAAATATCGGACTGCCCATCATTTAGCCTCAACGTTAAAATTATTCATGATTTTTATGGTTTCCATTTCTTTTGTGAGAATAATAAAACAGCAAAAAGGTCAGTCATGTGTAACAATCACAACTTTCACTGTTAGCCATACGTAATATCTAACAATAGCAGATCTTGTTTTAACAGGAACAAAATGAGGGGAAATAATCGAGAACAACGGAGCTCAATAAGTCTTACAACCGATCAATTCACAAAATGAGTGGAATGGTCGAAATTAATATGATTTTCGTTTTCGTTGTTACTTTCGGCATCTGCGGCATTTCCAGGACGCTGTTGGCTGAGGAAATTCCCCGACAAGATGACAGCGAAATGCCTGGCTCAAAAGATGATCCTTCGATCGGCCGGAGAAAATTATCAAAAAGAGAGATCACCAAAAGAAGCTCAGGTCTGTTGAAGGTTTTTCAAGTGCTGAATCTCCCTTGATTTGTAATAAATAAGTAAAAAGTTAAATACAAATCAAGATCAGAATAATTTTTCTCATTGAAATGGACTTTGTCGCCTACAAAAAAGTTTCACCAGTAGACAGTTAAGAGCTTAAAAACTGAATATTTTAATTGACTCGGCTGTCAAAACGAATAAATGTTAAGGGCCAGAGCTTAAGCAGTCACGACGACAACTGCAGCAAAAGCGTCACTTCTATGCTGAGAGTCAGCATTTGTGTTTTTCTAAACTTCATCGCTTATTCTAACTCGCTCACTTCGTCAAATATAGACCAAGATCTAGATCTACAACTAGAAAACAGCCAGAAGTGACAGCTTAGACGGTTGGATAGTTCCCTGCACTGATACATTTAAATTCTTTGTTTTTCCTTTAGATCGATGGCTAAAGGTGAATTACTCTCCAGTGTGTTTTGGAGCGAGAGGAGACCACTTTGGCAGATTTTATGCTCCATCAAGTGGAAAGTTGGCCGCCATAAAGCTGGTGCACCTGTACGGCTACGTGTCCTGTGGCACTAGGTGGAGGTCCAGCTTCTCGTACTGGGGCTGTGGCTACCTCAAACATCCGCATTCTTGGATAAACGATCTAGTGAATGTGGTCATAGCAACCTCAGCCAATCACATTCTTTTCCCACCCAGTCAGTTTGTCATCACCAATAATAAGTGGTCCAAGATCCCAGGCTATACTTCGTTATCTCCCACTCTTGTTCTGTCAGCTTATGCCCTTCCTCACTCGGTCAGTTCCGGTCAAGAGTTACGCTTATGGTTCGGAGAGGATTTTGTGAACAGGTCCGAAGGAGACAACGGAGGAAGAGCTTGCTGTGATGTTTATGTTGTCTATGTCTAAACAAGTTTGCTGCAAAGTGCCCAGGATGGAAAATGTAAAATACAAAAACAACAACAACAACAAAAAAACGTAACGCTAAAACTTTTGCAAGGGCGAGAAATACCGTAAAATTCTGAAAATAAGCCCCGAGGCTTATATTTTTCAAAGGCCCTTTTTGGGGGGCTTATTTTTGGAGGGGCTTATATTCGGAGGGGATTATCTACGAAGGGAAATTTGCGTTTCAAAATCGATTGGGCTAGCCTTACAGTTGGAAGTAAATTTACCGTTTTTGCTTTGTTTTACTTTGTATTTGAGGGCAATTTTCCAAGTACAAGCCCCCGGGGGCTTATATTTGGAGGGGCGATTTAATGGGAGGTTTTTTGCGTTACCGGTTTGGGGGGGCCTATATATTTGGAGGGGCTTTTACATGGAGGGTCTTATTTTCGGAATTTTACGGTAAAATTCGATTTCTGTAAACGGCTTTGGTTTGATTTTATATTTTTTGTAAAACATAAAACAAGCTTTTTAACGTACAATAAAAATAAAGGTTTGTAGGCAATGCGTTTTTATACTATGAATAAGCCTGTGAGGCCACCTGTAAAAACGACATCATCTTGCAGCGATAAACTAAGGGACCGACCATTTGATTTTTGAGTAGCCTGCGTAGCAGGCGCTTGGAAGTAGTGGGCGCAAGAAAAAACGGGCGCGCGAGAGGGAGACACGCGAGGGGAGAAGGAGCTGGCTAATTTTTGAAAAAAACGATTCGTGCAAGTCCAACCTAGTTTTGGGATTCGTCTAAAAACGAGGGAATTTTAATCTCTGTAATCCCTAGTTCGGATGAGAAGTGTTGAATAGACATCACTACATCCTCCCTATATCATTGCTAACATTGCTGCGGAATCTGGGTAAACTGCAATGAAAATATGAAGGCCAAGCTCAGGGCAAACACAACAATTGAATTTGTTGGGACATGCTTTTGGCAGTGTACGTGAACTAAAAGTTTTCAATAAAAGCGAAGTTAAACATCAGGATGCAGCTGAGGATAACTGAGGATGCGCGCGTCTGCTTAGTCTCACTACTGACCTCTAGATCGCGTTTTCATCAGCTGTTTTCAACGTATTTTGTTGACCGTAATTTACTTGCAGACGATCGTAATAAAATCGTATTTCGAAGTACGATCTAATTACCGTCAAATTACGACGAACGCCCTTGCGTAATATAAAAGAATCGTAACTTGCTCTTGTTTGATTTACGATTTAAATTCAAGGAATAATATGATCGCTATATTGTCGGCCAGCGTCCGTGCGTAAATAAATCGCAATTTTCCCTCGTTTAATATACGAGTTAAATTCGATTATTGATATTATCGTAATATTGTCGTACACACAATACGATTATATCCCAAGAAAACTAAGATGATTGCCCTAACGTAAATACATCGCACTTTTATCGTATTTACGACTCGAAAAGCAGAGCCGTAGCTAACGGGGGGGGGGGGGGGGGGAGGGGCAAGGGGGGCAGCTGCCCCCTTGGACCTGTTGAGCCAGACACATCAAGGCTGTGGATGGAGTTGTTTTCTTTGGACTCAGTTATTTCGATTATAGTGACTTGCAATTTTTTGCCATTTTTATATTCGAGGTCGATTTTTCGGAGACATATCTCATGACAAGTGCTGAAAATAGCATTTCGGAGCCTCCAAATCTGAAAATTTTCTGGGGGAGGATACGTAACCCCAGACCGCCCAACAAGGCTCTTGCCTTCGGCACTCTCGATAATGCCCCCTCCCGGTTACAAAAAACCTAGCTACGGCCCTGAAAAGTGTATTGTCCTAGCTAGTTTCCTACATTTTTAATTTACGATCTTAGTACGTGTTGTTGTAAACATGTAGCATTTCTGGTAGAGATGTAATAATCATAGGAATAAACCCGGTAAGTAAAGCTTCCTGGGAGCTTTTACCTATTCAACTACGAAGTGTCACGCAATGTAATGAAGCAAAGTGCTGTCGCCGAACAGCTCAACTTTAATACTGTTCAAAAGCTCATATTTTTTAATAGCACAATGCTGTTAAAAGTGAGTGAAAAATGTAGTCCCTCCGAAGTAAAAGCAGGGCGCCGGAACCAGAAAGCACAAATTTCTGGAAAAGTATTTTAAAAAACCGCTAAGTTATTTCACACGGTTAAAATTTGGTCAACCCGAAAGGTAACGACCAGTTACGACATACCCGAAAATCTTATGTAAAAGCTCCGAGCGAATCATCAGTTGATCTTAGGGGAGTAGTGGGGGTGGTAAAATCCGAGACACGCCGAGACGCTGAGACCCTTGCTTCAAAATCCGAGCGCGAGACTCAGTGCCAATCAGTGCCTAGAAACCCGAGAACCCCGTTAATACGGTCACCAATGGGTCCAAAAATGTTCGCCGTATTAACGGGGTGGCCCTATTACCGGGGCAGGGTCAAATTATATGACTTGAGGGCTGCAATGACAAATACGCCACGCATCGCATTCGCACTTCTTGAGTAACTATTCTCTCGAACAAACAACCCGAATCAGTAGATATTGCGTCCAGTAATTGTAAACACTACTTGAACCTTTCCTTCAGAGTATAAAACACTTCTAAAAATCGGCTAAAAGCCGCCGCAATGCATTCTTAGTGTACTGTAGTCTAGAAACAATACAAGAATAGGCTCAGCATACTAAGAAAAGGCAATTTAATTTTCTAAATTTGGTACGAGTGGCCGCATTAACGGGTAAAATTTTAAAAGATTCTACTGTTTGGGATTTGAAAATGTGGCCGTTGGCCGTATTAACGGGTGACCGTATTAACGTTTTTTGTATACAAGAAAATGTATGGCTGTTCTGCCGGGCTGAAAAAAAGTGGCCGTAATAACGAGGTGACTATATT